>PVIC010025854.1:10711-25069 GCA_004025085.1 Thryonomys swinderianus
AAAAAAAAAAAAAAAAAGAATGCATGGGCCAGCCAGGTGTGGTGGCTCACGCCTGTAATCCAAGCACTCAGAGACAGAGCCAGGAGGATTGCTGTGAGTTCAAGGCTAGCCTGAGGTACAGGGAGTTCAGGGCCAGCCTGAACTACAAAGCGAGACCCTGTCTCCAAAAAAGCAAAAAAAAAAAAAAAATCTAAATGTGAATCAGTATACTAAGACACACCATTAATGCTCCTGCAAGAAAAAAAAAGTTAAATATTTGAAGAATGGAAATTTTAAGTAAGCCTTTTATCAGGGATCTGGTAAAATAGGTTTCCTTATAGCTTGTTGATGTGCAATTTACTAGAACCTTGTTATAAACAATTTGACAAAATATATTAAGATTATAGATGTCGATGCCTTCCAGCCAAAAAGTTTACTTTGAGGGATTTATATTAAAATGTTCAAAGACATTTATCACATGCAATATATAACAAAAAAAACCCAGAAACATCTATACTGAACAATAGAAAAATTCTTAAAGATAATATGACCTTTCTAAGAAGACTATAGATCTATGAGATTTATTTATGAACATTGCTAATGACATGAAATTGTTTACAATATTTCTTTAAAGAGAATATAAACATACATTATAGCTATGCTTAATACATAAAATTTAGTTATAACTATTCTTATAAAACTAAATAAAAAATTCTCCATATTAAAAAAGGAAATATGAGTAACTTTTTCTCCCTTTTGCTATGTTTTCCAAATTTTCTTCAATGAGATACTTAAAGGAATATTTTTTTTTAATTCTTTATTGGTACAATTTATATACATCTCAAAATCACATATAACATTGGGAAATTTGTACCAGTATATGCCACAAGTTAATTCTCATTTTTACCCATTTACTTCTAGAAAGTAGGACAGCTTTTATAGAGTGGAATATTTCTATGGGAAACTTGGTGTGGGAATATGATGAGGGGAAGGAATAAATATGATACAGAAAGAAAATAAAAGAGCATGTATAAGGGGGGAGGAGGGGGGAGTGGGTAGGGCTATGGGTAAAAATGGGAATATTTAAAATAGAATAAAATAATTTTAAATGGATTAGGACTGAAAGTCAGTATTAGATTAGATTAGGCCTGGAGGGGAGGAAAGATTTGAATAGAATTAATATTTATTAAATTAAACTTATAATCTATTCAATGAACAATTATTTAAATTGTCTGAGGGGGACAGAGAATTAATATTTATTAAATTAAATTTATAATCTATTCAATAAACAATTATTTAAATTCAGGGGGACAGAGAATCATGGAAATCATAGTTAGGACAAGAAAAAATTCTATCTTATATTATACAGCAGCAGAAAATACGAGCCCCAGGATGACAGAAATGTAATTTAAGAACTGAAATAGTGTCATGGCAGAGCATCTTCTCATAGAAAAAGACTTTCCACAAGGAAGAAGTCAGAAATGTTAATAGTGCAGATATGCAATGAAGTCAAGAAAAACAGAGAGAGACCAAAAAAAGCACTGGATTTACAAAGTTAAAGACTCTCCTGAAAAATGGAGAGAAATAAATTCCCAGAAGGTAAGAGACAGGGAAATGAAGGAAATGGGTGCAAAAGGAGAGAAGAAGGAGGGACAAAGGCAGGGTCGTTTGTTTTAGCCTTTACAAAATAGGGGAGACCAGTGTGAATTCAGCAGCAAGAGGTGGAAAGAGACAGCAGATTGGAATGTGAAAGAAGCCAAGAAGCCCCTGTCCTCTGCCTGCTCCTCAGCATCTGAGGTACACCCGGAAGTATATCTCAGGGCTGGGGATTAGCTCACGTGGTACAGGGTCAATGTTGGAAGCAAAAGGGCCTGAGTTGGATCCCCAGGATAGCAAAAAAAATTTTAAAAATAAGAAATGTGCACCTCAAATGGTCTCAAGTACCTTTGGGACTTTATCCTTCACCATGAGTCATCTCTTTTACACTTGACCTTAGCCAAAAGGCCGAGAAGCGATGAGTCATCTCTTAATCAAACCATACTGATGCTACTCCACACATGGGCTCACGTGGTTCTTCCTCACCTCTGAACTAGTCCTTCTCTGCCCCTTTCCTGCATTCTCCCTCAGAGAGATTTAGGACATAGAAGGTAGCACTGTTTAACTCAGGACAATTATCTTCTGCTCCTTGCAGGGTGGCCATTCCAGTGTGATCTCATCTACTTCCAACCCATCTACTCTCTTTATGACTCTAAAATCTATATCCCCACACTCAATCCTTCTCTCCAGATCCATATTTCTGGTTCTTTGCTGAACATAGTATCTGTGAAAGTCCTTTAAACAAAACAGCTACTTCCAAAAGAGAGTCCAAATTCCATGGTGCTTTGTATGCTTTCTGTTTTCTGTTCAATTCATGATAAATTCATTTGGCCTCCCAAGTTACATGCACTGGCATTATCTTCAATTTTGTCTCACTTTTAATCACCACAAAACACATCACACCAGACAATAGACTGAATTCCATCTCATCAAACTGAACTCAACTGTGACCTCTTTTTTCTACCTCCACTGCCAAGGCCCTACTTGGAGTGCTCATCCTTTCCTTAGACTAATCAGGCAACAAAATCTTCAATTTAACAAAACAGAACAGCTATTATGTGCTAGGTGTTGAGCGCACCAAGGGGAATTACACACAGCCTTACCCGTGTATGGCTTCCAGTTTCTTAGCTGCTCTCCTTGCTACCAGGCTTAAATGCATTCCTTGTAAGAAAACAAGCTTGATAATGTCATGCTGTGGCTTTCACATCTCTTTTGAGTCTTACTTTCTACAGGATCTCCCCTAGTCAGGAAAGACAGTTCCAAATCTGCTTCTACACACATGCAATACACTTTCACCTCCAGCCCTCTGCCATTGCCCTGCTTGACTTCTTGCTTTTTCTAGATTCTTGTCTGAGAAGAATGCGTTCTTTGATCCAAGGTGTCCTTTCTTCTTTTTGTGTCCTTGTAAGATTTTATCTACTATTAAGATGCAGCTTAAGGGACTTGTTCATTCTTAAATCCCTTCAGAATTCAGCAGGTTATCTCCATGTTCTGTGCCCCCTCAGGACCTCATTCAAATTATATTTGCACATTTAAAATCTTGTATTGAATATCTTTTTTTTTTTTTTTTGTGGTACTGGGGATTGAACTCACAGCCCTTGTGCATCCAAGGTTGGTGCGATACCACTTGAGCTAAATCCCCAGCCTCGTATTGAATATCTTCTTCTTCTTCTTTTTTTTTTTTTTTTTTTTTTTTGAGACAGGGTCTCGCTTTGTAGTTCAGGCTGGCCCTGAGCTCACTATGGTGCCCAGGCAAGCCGCCGCGAACTCAGCAATCCTCCTGTCTCTGCCTCCCGAGTGCTGGCATGACAGGCGTGAGCCACCACGTCCGGCATTGTGGTATGCAGTGTTGATTGTTGGTGGGCGTGAGTCTCCACGCCCAGCATTATATGTGGTTACTGGGGATCGAACTCAGGACCTTGCACTTGCGAGGCGGGCACCAGAACCACTGAGCTAACCCTCCGGCCCTTGAATATCTTTTAATCGGTCTCTCTCCATCACTAGATGGTATTACTCACAGAAGAGTAACACCAGGTGGTATGCACTTTTCTTGGTCTGAATAAATTTGATTATGAATGTACCCTGCCCTCTATATGTGAATCCTACCCAACATTTCAGGCCTTGTTTAATGTCAGCCTTCTTTCTGGACATTCTCAGGCCTCTGAGTGTCTCTAAGTGGGCACTTTCCCTCTGTCTCATAGATTTTGAGCTATTAATGTGTCCATTTTCCTTTGGTGCACTTTAAAGTTTATTCCCCAAAACTTAGTCCAATTCTTTACATTTTACTTAGTGTTCTGTAAATATGTGCTAATTGCTAAATCTTTTGGGTAATGGATTTTCAGAGGAAATGAGAAGGAGTGATCCTAAAACAGATACTGGTTTTAGTTTTAGAACAGATGTATTATGTATTCCCCCTCCAAAAAAATAAAAAAATGAGAAGAAAAATACTACAGATAATAGAAGAAAATACAAAAGTCCTAAATAAGAAAGTTTTCACCTTATTAACAAAATATGGAAAATAGCACACTCAGTATACCACATAAAAGTCAAATACAACCAAATAAAAATCAATGAATATCTATTATCTACTCATAGAGAAACAGGAAAGAAAAGGCAAGAATATATGTAATTTATATACAGTGGAATATATCACATACATGACTAGTTTACATAATCTTTTTTTTTTTTTTTGAGACAGGGTCTCGCTTTGTAGTTCAGGCTGGCCCTGAGCTCACTATGTAGCCCAGGCAAGCCTCGAACTCAGCAATCCTCCTGTCTCTGCCTCCCTAGTGCTGGGATGACAGGCGTGAGCCACCACGCCTGGCACTGTGGTATGTGGTATTGATTGCTGGTGGGCGTGAGTCTCCACACCCAACATTGTATGTGGTTACTGGGGATTGAACTCAGGATCTTGCGCTTGCAAGGCAGGCGCCGGAACCACTGAGCTAACCCTCCGGCCCTAGTTTACATAATCTTGCTTAAAGTAAGGGTGAGAGGAAAAAAACTTCAATGAGCAGGCAATTCTGCCCACTATTCCAGCTGAAGGAGCACTCACTATTTGCCCTTCACATAAAGCTCCTGATGCAGATGCTGATTAGTAAGTTTAATGATGTATGCAGCTAATTTCTTCAGTAATCTGTTTCTACAATAAGGAAAACACTGAGTGTACAGAATTTGCTAGAGGAGAGAATATGCATTAGTATCCAATGTGCCACATATTTCTGACTATATATACTGAAATATATGAGCACTTTAAGAGACATTCAAGAATGTTGACATCAATCTCATAATTTTTATAGTATGTATTGACTTTAGCACCTAATTCCTCAGTAAGATGTAACTCTACTGTTTAAATCAAATCACACTTTCTGATGCTTAACCCCTCTTAGGGGCTCTTAAGTTCTTTCCAATTTATGCCGCTCACTTTTAGCGTTAGTCTTCTACTGCTCTTTGACATTTTAAGCATTTCTTACCTAGAGCAGTGATGGTGAAACTTTTAGAGACTAGTACCTAACCTGCAACCCCAAATCCACTTATCACAAAGTGCCAAAATCATACATTAAACCTGAACACTGGTGTTTTAGGTTAGAAAAAAACTCATACATTATTATCTTTTGTCTTAAAAGAAAAAATAAATAACACATATGCCATAGGTTCCTGCTACTGCCTACAGTGTATGTGGCCCAACACCAAAGACAAAACAAACTGTTGAATTATGAAAGGCCATTTTATCAATGGCAACATCTCCATAATCAAATCCAGAAACTAAAATAAATAATTCAACCAAATGTGTGAGTCTCATATTTTCTGTTATGCTTTCTTGGGTACATTTAAGATTGTAAAATGACTAACAGGAAGACAGAGGCTCTTGCTTGACCCAAAATTTCTCATTAAAAAATAAATTATTGAATGTTGTCATATTCAAATGAGAAGCAATGGAAAGTCTCAGTTTAAAGGGTAATTTTAAAAAAGAAGATATTGTCATCAGGATTTTTTCTAAAAGATTATTAAAGTCATTTGAGAAAGAGGCCTGACTCTATTAGTGACCTGGGTGGTAACATTATATCAAGCAAGGATCCATCTATGTCTCTAGATAAAACAGGAAATAAGAGAGTAAAAATCTCTGGGGCCAGTCAACAAAATATAGACATATGAAGAGATTAATCAGGATTTCTTTATGTTTAACTAAATTATCATATATCATCTGTAACATAAAAGCAAAATTTAAAAAATAAAATTAGCTTTTCATTCCTAATTCCTAACACATCACTTCCTTGATTTGTTTCATTTCACTCTTACAATTCAACCCACAAGGCTGTGGGGATCACATGAAAAATGAGCCATTCCTGGGTGTCATGGAACTATAAAGATAAGTTTTTGGATAATTTAAAGAAAAAATAACTGTCCTTTTTCTCCAGGGTGGGTTTCAGGACCCAGGTTATTCAGATAATTTGATCATTACTAGAGTTGACATCCTAACTATTCTTCTGACACTAGAAAATTATTTCAAACTTTCACCTTCTCTGTGATGAATCAATGGAAGGTTAGCTATTATCCTCTTTAAAATTTTAGTTCGCTGGGCTGGAGGGTTAGCTCAGTGGTTCCGGCGCCTGCCTCGCAAGCGCAAGGTCCTGAGTTCGATCCCCGGTAACCACATATAATGCTGGGTGTGGAGACACGCCCACCAACAATCAACACCGCATACCACAATGCCGGACGTAGTGGCTCACACCTGTAATCCCAGCACTCGGGAGGCAGGGACAGGAGGATTGCTGAGTTCGCGGTGGCTTGCCTGGGCACCATAGTGAGCTCAGGGCCAGCCTGAACTACAAAGCGAGACCCTGTCTCAAAAAGCAAAAAAAAAAAATTTTAGTTTGCTGCTGTTTTTACTTCATTGGTCAACTAGCTCCTTTTAACTCCTGGGTCAAAGTTTTTGGCATTAAAACAAATAAATTCACTCTGTTTTTTCAAGCATAAATGATATGCAATAAGCCTCCAAGAACAGAGGTTCCTCATTCTGGTTATGTTTTACTTTCTTGCAAACACATACTCCTGCTTAATTGAACTGCCTCCAAATGATTTTTAAGTATTAAAGGTGAACACAGCCCTCCTTTTTAAAGGATATTTTAGGCAACATTTGTAAAACAAAATTCAAATCACTTTTTAAAAGCCTAATGTGAAATAAAAAAGCACTAGTCAATAAATCACCCCAAATTTAAGCTCATATAAAAACAAACTAAAATGAATGATGGGAAGCACCTTGTAATGCTTAACAAGAAAGACATTTAGAACATCTGACAAAATTCAAATTTCCTGACCTACTGGACAAACTCCTCTTTCCACATCTTTCCTAGATTGCTGAACAGTCATAAATATTTATGCACCAAATTCCAGTGCACCCAACTATATAAAACAATTATTAATGGAGATAAAAAGCCAGCTTAGCATTAATACAATAATAGCAAGGAACTTCAATACCTCATTGTCACAACTAGACAGATAGACTGAACAAAAAAAATCAACAATGAAATACTTAAACTGAACCCAACCTCTCAACAAATGGATTTCATAGATGCCTACAGAGTATTTCACACCACAATGTCAGAATATACATTCTTCTCAGCTGCTCATGGATCATTCTCCCAAATAGATAATGTGCTAATTCATAGAATATATTTAAATAAATGCAAAGATATTGAAGTTATGCCCTCTATACTGTCAGACCATAATGCCTTGAAATCGGCACTGAAGAGCAAAAGAAATTCCAAGATCCTCACAAACCCATGGAAATTGAATAACATTCTGCTGAACAACCAATGGGTCACAGAAGAAATTAAATAGTTTTTACAATTAAAAGATAACCCCAGTACAACATAGAGGAATTTATAGGACACCAAGAAAGCACTGCTATGAGGTAAATTCATAGTAGTGAATCCCTATACCAGGAAAATAGAACAGGCTCAAACAAGCAATCTAATGCTGAACCTACTAGAAAAAGAGGAGCAAGACTACTCAAACCTCCCCTACGAGGGAGGAAATTATAAGGATCAGAGCAGAAATTAATGCAATGGAGACTAAAACAATGATACAAAAAAATCAATGAATCAAAGAGTTGGTTTTTTTAAAAGGATAAACAAAATTGACAGACCCTTAGCCAACCTTACCAAACAAAAGAAGAAAAAGGCTCAAATTCATTCTATTAGGAATGAAATCACCACCAATCCAGCAGAAGTCCAGAGGATAACAAACACCTACTCTGATAATCTGTACTCCAATAAGATGCAGAATGTAGAAGAAATGGACAGATTCCTAGACACATGTGAAATTCCAAAGTTGAAGATAAAAAAATGTTAAATACCCAAATACAATTTGTGAAATTGAACATGTAATAAAAAAATCTACCGACAAAGAAAAGTCCTGGTCCTGATGGCTTAACTGCTGAATTCTACAAATCTTTCAAATTCTCAAAGTCTTTAATGAAATTGAAAGGGGAGCAGTACTCCCAAATTTATTCCTGGAAGCAACCATTATATTAATTCCAAAAGGGAAGGGAGAGAGAGACGGGTGGGGGGAGAGACTCAACCAAAAAAGAGAACTACATACAAACCAATCTCCCTAATGAACACTGATGCAAAAATCCTCAATAAAATACTGGCAAATAGAACTCAGAAAATCATCAAGAAGATCATATATCCTGACCAAGTTGGATTCATCCCAGGGATTCAAGGATGATTCAACATATGTAAAACAATAAATATAATACTCTACATTAACAGATTCAAGGACAAAAACCATATGGTCATCTCAATAGATGAAGAAAAAGCATTTGACAAAATCCAACATACATTCATGATCAAAACCCTATAGAAAATTGGATAGATGGACTTTATCTCAACCTAATAAAACTATTTATGAGAAACCAACAGCCAGTATCACCTTAAATGGTCAAAAACTGAAACCTTTAATACTAATATCAGGAACAAGACAAGAATGTCCACTTTCAGCACTCCTGTTCAGTATAATGCTAGAAACAGCCACAGCAATTAGACCAGACAAAGAAATAAAAGGAATAAAGATAAGAAAGGAAGAAATTAAACTGTCACTATTTGCTTATGACATGATACTCTATATAGAAGATCCTATAAACCCAACCAAAAGACTACTAGACGTAATCACCAAATTTAATAGCATAGGCAGATACAAAGTCAACAGACTCACTGAAAAATAAATTGGAAAGTCAATCCCTTTCATAATAGCATCCCAAAAAAATGAAATATCTAGGAATCAATCTAATAAAGTGAAATACCTCTACTCTCAAAAGTACAGCACTCTGAAAAAGGAGATAGAAAAAGGTATCAAAAAATGGAAAGACATCCCTTTTTCCTAGGTAGGGAGAACCAATATAGTCAAAATGACTATCCTCCCTCAACTCCTGTATAGATTCAGTGCAATCCTGATTAAATCCCAACAACATATTTCACAGATGTAGAGAAAATAATCCAAAAATTCATCTAGAACCACAAAAGACCTAGAATACCAAAAGCAATTCTAGGTAACAAAGATATGGCAGGAGGTATCATGATCCCCAACTTGAAACTATACTACAAAGCTACTGTGATTAAAAAAAAAAACTGAATGGTACTGACAAAGTAACAGACCCAAGGACCAGTGGAATAGATTAGAAGATCCAGAAACAAATCCAGATACACTAAGCTACCTCATCTTGAACAAAGGAGCTAAAAATCCTCAATGGGAGAAAGATAGCCTCTCTAACAAAGGGTGCGAGGAAAACTGGGCTTTAACCTGACAAAGGCTAAACCTAGACCTATGTCACTCACCACGTACTATATTAAAATCAAAGTGGAGCAGAGACCTACATATTAAAACAGAAACAATAAACCTACTGAAAAACAAATTAGGTAGAACTCTTGGAGACAATGGTTTAGGAAAAGACTTTATGAACAAAACCTCTATTGCACATGAACTAGCAGAAGGAATCAACAAATGAGATCTCATCCTACTAAAAAGCTTCTGCACAGGGCTGGAGGGTTAGCTCAGTGGTTCCGGCGCCTGCCTCGCAAGCGCAAGGTCCTGAGTTCGATCCCCGGTAACCACATATAATGCTGGGCGTGGAGACACGCCCACCAACAATCAACACCGCATACCACAATGCCGGACGTGGTGGCTCAAGCCTGTAATCCCAGCACTCGGGAGGCAGAGACAGGAGGATTGCTGAGTTCACGGCGGCTTGCCTGGGCACCATAGTGAGCTCAGGGCCAGCCTGAACTACAAAGCGAGACCCCGTCTCAAAAAGAAAAAAAAAAAAAAAAAGCTTCTGCACAGCAAAAGAAACCACCAACAGAGTGAAAAGATATCCAGCAATATGGGAAAAAAATTTTTTTACTAGTTGTTCCTCAGATAAAGGGCCACTTTGGGCCTCTGAAATGAACACTTTTCAGATGAAGAAAAAAAAAACAGCTAAAAGCACATGAAGAAATGCTCAACTTTGCTGGCCATTCAAGAGATGCAGATAAAAACAACACTAAGATTTCATGTCTCATGTCCACAAAGAATGGCTGCTATCTCAAAATTAGCCAGCAACGAATGTTGGCAAGTCTGGGGGGAGAAAGGAACCCTTCTCCACTGTTAGTGGGAATGTAGACTGGTACAACTACTGTGGAGATCAGTGTGGAGAATCCTCAAAAACCTAGGATTAGAGGTCCCATTTGACCCTATTATTCCCCTGCTAGTGATATACGTGAAAGAATTAAAAGATTCATATCACTGCAACAGTTTCACCTATGTTGATAGCAGCTCAGTTTGTGATAGCTAAATCTTGGAAACCACCCAAATGCCCATCAACTCTAGACTGTATAAAGAAGATGTGGGGCCGGAGATTTAGCTCAGTGGTTCCACCACCTGCCTAGCAAGCACAAGGTCCCTGGTTTGATCCCGGTAACCACATTCAATGATATGATGTTGGGCATGGTGAATCACACCCACCAGCAATCAGTACCACACCCCACAATGCTGGGTGTGGTGGCTCATGCCTGTAATCCCAGCACTCAGGAGGCAGAGGCAGGAGGATTGCTGAGTTCCAGGCTTGTCTAGGCTACATAGTGAGCTCAGGGCCAGCCTAAACTACAAAGTGAGACCCTGTCTCAAAAAAAAAAAAAAAATGTGTTTTTTTTTATAAAATGGAGTTTTATTACTCTGCCATAAAAATGATAAGTTTGAGTCATTCATACTCAAATGAGTATACTTTAAGGGCATACTCATAAGTGAAATCAATAGGTCACAGATGTGTAAATGCCATATCTTCTCTCTAGTACAAGAAACTGAAATGTAAATAAGTCCTAGAATGTATGTAGACAACGTAAAATAGAAAATATCCTAAGGGAAATGGAGGTAGGGGTGAATAATGAAGGGAAAGAAAAAATTGTAAAGGCAAAAAAGTGGGAAACAAACACATGTATATAGAGGGCGGGGGATGTAGGGTGGGTAGATGAATGGGAAAAAATGAGAATTAAATCGTGTCATATACTGGCACAAATTCTCAATGTTGAGTGTGACCAAAAAAAAACTACAAATGAAGGTTAAAATAAATTGTTATATCTAACAGTAAAAGTGAAACCAAACAGATAATGAAACAACATCTTCAACAGTCAATAGAAAATAACCCTAAACTTGGAAGTATCTTTCAATATAAGCATGATGAGATATTTAAACACTCAAAAACAGAAAGTTTACCTTCCATATATCCTTATTAAAGAAACTCGTAAAGGAAACACTCCAGGATAAAACCCAAAGAAAGAGCTAAAAAGCTGGAAGAAATATCAAGAAAGAATACAGTAAAGGGGCCGGAGGGTTAGCTCAGTGGTTCCGGTGCCTGCTTCGCAAGCGCAAGGTCCTGAGTTCGATCCCCGGAAACCACATACAATGCTGGGCGTGGAGACTCACGCCCACCAGCAATCAATACCACATACCACAGTGCCGGGCGTGGTGGCTCACACGTGAAATCCCAACACTTGGGAGGCAGAGACAGGAGGATTGCTGAGTTCGAGGCTTCCTGGGCTACATAGTGAGCTCAGTGCCAGCCTGAACTACAAAAGCGAGACCTGTCTCAAAAAAAAAAAAAAAAAAAAGAAAAGAAAGAATACAGTAAACATGGTAAGTAAATTAAAGAAATACTGATGACAATGAATACAAATATAGTTTTTGAAAATAAAATAGTACAAAGATGTTTTTCAAGTTTAGTGTTCTAAGATTCTTGTTTAAAAGGAGAGAAGACAGTTGTAATCACTGACCACTTTTATAAAATATAATGTAAATTTTAAGATTATCTCAAAATTAATATAAATACTATATACAGTTAGAAATTTGAAAAGTAACAAAAATAGCATAACAACAAACAAATCTAAAAGAAGGCAGAAAAGTAGGAAATACACAGAAAAAAGTCAAGAGAAAATAAAAGGGAAGATAGTAGCCATGAATTCAAAAGCAGCAATAATTATTATAAATAAAAATACTCTCTCCTTCAAAGAGTACACCAGGGAATTACTAACCAAAAGGAAGTTAAAAGACTAGTGATGTTAACCATACAATTAGTTTTCATAAAGGAAAAGAAAAAAATTGGATCAGTACCTGCATTAGTAAATTATTGTTACAGAATAAACCACCTAAAACTCAGGCCCTTAAAACATCAATTGTTTCTTACTACCAACAAGTTTACAATTCAAGTGAAATTCTTTCAAAATCACCTGGGTTCCATTTAGGCTGCTTGGCTAGAGCAGTCTACCTCCTCTTGTGTCCAGTGGAAAAGCTCCAACATAATACTTCTCATGAGTATTAAAGAAGCAAAATGCTAAGATTAGGGCTCAGATGTACATACAGTTTTGTCTGTTCATTATGTTGTCCAAAACAAGCCACATGACCAGTCTACATTAAGAGCTGGGGAAACACTACCTAATTTTATTGGAATAACTTGGATCCACTAGCCAAATGATATGGACACTAGGAAGAATAAAGAACTGGGAACATTAACACAATCACTACAAGAAATGTAATTGCCTAGAAAAAAATCCAGGTGTGTAAGGAGTATAAATATGAGAGCCACAAATTGTGTGGTCTTTCATGAAAATACATATAATATCACTATGTCTTCAAGGTAGAGAAAGACTTTATACAAGAAAAGGAAAGCATAAATCATGAAATAAAGCTTAATAAATTAAATTATAACATCAAAAACTCTGAAGGCACTTTTTCACATAAAAATAATTTAGTATTTTAGCATCTAGAATATATAAAAATGTCTTTAATCAAAAGAGAAAAAGAAAAACTGGCAACCCAATAAAAAATGGTCAAAAAATAACCATTGGAAAAGTACTCCTCAGATGGGCATCCACAAATGGCCAATAAACATGGAAAAAAATCTCACCTGATCAGTAATAAAAAAATGCAAAATAAAACCACAATGAGATAGGTGATTTTAAACCCTGAAAACATCAAATATTGACCATAATGTGAAACAATAACACTTCTTAACCATTACCAATAAAGGCATGCAAAATTATAAAAGTCCTTGAAAAACAATTTGATTTTTTAAATTGAGTTTTTGGTATACTTTAGGAATATATTATGATCACATTCTTTATGGAGAATTTGTATCTGTACATAATTTACCTTAATTCTTATTTTTCCCATTCTCCTGCAATCCCTCAAACCCCCAGGCCTCTATATACATGTTTTGTTTCCATTTTTCCCCTTTTACCATGAAATTATTTCTTTGCCTTCTTTGCTTTCCCTTGACCCTATTCAGTTATCATTTCTTTTGAGTGTTTTCTTCCTACTTCACAATACCTATGGTACATTTTGGACCTCACTTACAGCACCAGTTGCTCACACTAGAGAAAAAAAAATGGTATTAACACATCTTTGTCCTATTTATTTCACATATCAAGTATGGCCACTTAGCTATAAATGTCTCTAATTTATCATTATTTATGGCAGAGTAATACTCCATTTTATTTACAAAAAATACACATCTTTTTCCAGTTTCTTGTTGATAGGTCTTTGGGCTGTTTCCAAGAGTTAGCTGCTATAAACATGGGTGAATATATGTTGCTGTGGTCTGATGCTTTTAATTCTTTCATGAATATACCTACCAGGGAAATAGCAGGGTCAAATCGAACCTCTAATCCTAGTTTTTTGAGCAACCTCCATACTGATTTCTACAGTGGTTCCACCGGTCTACATCACCACTAACAAAGGAAAAGTGTTCATTTTTCCACAGCCCCACCAACTTTGTTATTGGTCGATTTTTTGAGAGCAGACATTCTTTCTGGAGTCAGATGCAGTCTCAGCATTGTTTTCATTTGCATCTCCTGAATGACCAGTGAACATTATGACCAGTGAGTGACAGTAGAACATTTTTTCATATGTTTCTTTGCTGTTTTTACTTCTTCATCTAAAAAATGTCTCTTCATTTCAGATACCCACTTTTGAATTGGGTCTTTAAATTTGGAGGGTCTGATTTTTTTAAGTGACTTTCCTCTGAGGAACAGCTGTTAAAATTATTTTCCCCAGGGCCAGAGGGTTAGCTCAGTGGTTCCGGCGCCTGCCTCGCAAGCGTAAGGACCTGAGTTCGATCCCCGGTTACCACATATAATGCTGGGCGTGGTGGCTCACGCCTGTAATCCCAGCACTCGGGAGGCAGAGATGGGAGGATTGCTGAGTTCGCGGCGGCTTGCCTGGGCACCATAGTGAGCTCAGGGCCAGCCTGAA
>PVIC010025855.1:0-24814 GCA_004025085.1 Thryonomys swinderianus
AGCAAAGGATCCTGAATAAAAACAGCAGAAAGAAGAGTTCGCGGTCACGTCTTCCTTGCTGGTCGAGGGGGAAGCGACAATATCCCTTGTTCCTGTGTAGGGAGAACCAACATCGTCAAAATGGCAATACTCACACAACTACTATATAGATTCAATGCAATTCCAATTGAAATTCCAACCCTATACTTCACAGAGCTAGGGAAAATAACACAAAAATTTATCTGGAAACACAAGAAACCTAGTATAGCAAAAGCAATTCTAAGCGACCATGACATGGCAGGGGATATTACAATTCCCAATTTAAAACTCTACTATAAAGCCACTGAGATAAAAACTGCATGGTACTGGCAAAGGAACAGACCCAAGGACCAGTGGAATAGATTACAAGACCAAGAAACAACTCCAGATACACTAAGCCACCTTATCTTTGACAAAGGAGCCAAACATCCCCAATGGAAGAAACAAATGTTTCTGGAAAAACTGGGCCTAACCTGCCAAAAGCTAAAGCTAGACCTATCTCTTTCACCATGCAAAAAACTAAACTCACAATTGATACGAGACTTAAACATAAAAACAGAAACAATAAGCCTGCTGGAAAACAGGCTAGGTAAATCTCTTGTACACAGTGGCTTAGGCAGAGACTTTATGAATAAAACCTCCATAGCACAAGAACTAGCAGAAAGAATCAACAAATGGGATCTCATTCTACTGAAAATTTCTGCACAGCCAAAGAAGTCGCTGGCACTGCTAGAAGACAACTAACAACATGGGAAATAATCTTTACTAGCTGTTTATCAAACAAAGGGCCATTATCTACAATATATAAAGAAGTCAAACAGATCAGCCTCCCCAAGTTTAAAGACCCGATTCAAAAATGGGCAACTGAAACGAACAGACACTTCTCAGAGGCCGAAGTCAAACCAGTCAAGAAACATATGAAGAAATGTTCAACATCACTGATCATTCGAGAGTTGCAAATGAAAACGACACTGACATTTCATCTCACTCCACAAAGAATGGCCGTGATCACAAAATCAACCAACAATAAATGCTGGCGTGGCTGTGGGGAGAAAGGAACCCTTCCCCAGTGTTGGTGGGACTGCAGACTTGTGCAACCGTTGTGGAGATCCATGTGGGTATTTCTCAGAAAACAAGGACTAGGTGTCCCATTTGACCCTGCTATTGCCCTGCTAGGAATATACCCAAAAGAATTTTAAAAATCACATTGGACAGACAAGATATACACCCTTGTTCATAGCAGCTCAGTTCGTGATAGCTCATTCTTGGAAACAACCCAAATGCCCATCAACTGGAGACTGGATAAAGAGTGTGTGTGTGTGTGTGTGTGTGTGTGTGTGTGTGTGTGTGTGTGTGTGTGTGTGTGTGTTTATATAATGGAGTATTACTCTTCCCTAAAGAAGGATAAGATCGATCCATTTAGGTGCAAATGGAGACACCTGGAGGATATACTAATAAGTGAAATCAATAAATCACAGATAGGCAAATTCCGGATCTTCTCTTTGACACAAACACCTGTAGATGCAATTGAGCTCTAGAAAGTATGACAGCTTTTATAGAGTGGGTAATTTCCATAGGAAATTTGGTGTGGGAATGTAATGAGGGGAAGGAATAAATATGATACAGAAAGAAAATAACAGAGTTTGTATAAAGGGGGTGGGTGGGTAGGCATATGAGTCAAAATGAGAATTAACTTGTGTCATATACTCATACAAATTTTCCAATCTTATACGTGATTGTGAGATGTATATAAATTGTACCAATAAAGAATTCAGTTAAAAAAAAAGTTGATTTGCCTGGGATATAGCTCACTGGCACTGTGAAAGCCTGGCAAGCTGAAGGTTCTGAGTTCAATCTGTGTTTCTTTCTTTTTTTTTTTTTAAGTTGTCTTATCTCATTAATTGTGACCAGAAAATGCATTTTATGTATGTAACATATTTATACCATTTTTAAAACTGACAAGAAACTATATATGGGATATGAGAAACTATAGGATACTTCTATTTTTGTTGTTGTTTTGTTTCTGGAGCAAAGCTACTCATTTTGAATAAATAATGCAACTATACATAAAATCCAAATATTATGCAGGCAGAGCAAGTTCCAGGAGAGTGCATTTCAGGGCAGTTGCATCCATGGTGAACTATAGTTTTCTCCAGCAGAGGACTATGGACCTTGTTTGCCAGATTAAATGTAAAGTCTATACTGTCTTGCTCTTATAAAAATAGGTCAGGTTTCAAAAGAGACATTTTATGCTTAAAGTTACAAAACAACTCTCATGAGCATTGTTTGCTTAGTTAATTTTACCTGCATTTACTACTTGAGAAATTTGAATGATTTAGGGGCCTAGCTTGGGGCAAAAATCATCATGGCTCATGTAACTCCATTTTAGTAAAAGCTCTTTCTCAGTTGGGAATAAAATTAAGGCAAAGCACAGTGAAAATAATGTGTTCCATAAGATATAACTGCTGTGGGGCTTAAACTAAATTATGGTCCCCTGCTACCATGTCCTGCTCTTGCAGCTCCTTGTCTTGGAAGCATCACTGGCAAACAGAGACTGCATCAATTCACTTATTGACTGTAAATGGTGACAGGCTTTTACAGTTCCTTCTTGGCTCACCAAATGGTAAAACTAATGAACAGCTTGATTTACTTATGACTTTCTAGTGTGATTACTGAAATGCAGTCTAAAAAGAATTTAGAACATTATAATCTCTCAATACTTACATTATGCAAAAGAATGACTGTTAGTTGGAATATACATACATACATACATATATATATATTTTTTTCTACCTTGCCTGTGCTGCAGCAATACAAACACACCTAGAAGATAAGTTTGTGAATCAGTGAACCTAGGTGTGAAAAAGAATACATTGTGTTGAAAAAAAAACAGATTGTTTGCCTCTTCTTCCTATGTGTCCTTCCAACTACTTTCCATATTTTGATATGATTATAGGCCATTGTCTCTTACTTTTAAATTTTCCCACCACAGAAATCTCTCTACAAATAATGCAGGTGTATAATCATCTGAAAACCCTTCAGGGAGAAATTAAAGCTCTTAACATATTTTTCTAAGGGATTGTGATAGACAAAACAAATAAATATAATCAAGTAGAGTGTTTGGAAAAGGTAACTCTGAATAGCCTTTCACAGTAACACTGTTGTCTATCTCTTCCATTCTCTGGTAACTACCGATATTTTGACAAATTGTTTTCTCACCTCAGAAGTGAAGTTATTTTGATTGTTTTACTCCTTTTTTTCATATATATATATATATATATATATATATATATATATATATATATATATATATATATATATATATATATATACATACATATACATACATACATATATATATGTATATATATTGTTTACATAAACATAAACTTTATAAGTTCTTCTCAAAGACATCTAACAATATTGTGGCATAAAGTAACCCTTTTGGGAAAAGAGGAGAGTTGAAAACACTTTCTGAAAAGAAACTAGAAGTAAACCTCTGGACATGGGGTAGGGAATGGGTGGTGTTCTGTGGGATGAAAAAAAAATATGTAGCTATCATTTTTCTGTATCACTAATAGACACTAATAAAAATCTCACTTCAAAATCTTTCAGATAAAATTCTTATTGTGGTTTCATAAATGAATATTGATGTTTGTTTCACACTTTATAGGCTAAAATTCATATCCAACAGCAACTTCAGTTCTAGTGGAAATTTAAGAGCTATGACTTATTCTTTTGTTAATGGGCTTATTCTTTTGTTAAACATCCTATTAAGGACAAGTTTTAAACCAGGGTCCCCTTTGAATTCATCCCTTTATAATATCATAAGTAAACCATATATTAAAAATGTCTTTAATTTTTCTTAGTAATTTAAATTTTATGAAATGTTGCCTTTAGCAAGCAATAGCATTAGCCTTAAACTTACACTTTTGAATCAACTAAATGTACTCTTGCATCTGATTTCTTTTAATGGAAGTGATATTTTCTTTGTATCTGCAACAGTGGCATGTTTCCTTTAGGAATAAGTTTAAGCAAAAAAGAATATGAATTATTTTAAGCATAATAAGCTACTACAAGTACAATTCATATATAGATAAAATAAGAATACTGAAAGTGATAATTAGTTGTCTGAAGTTTAGAAAAGCACAGCCTTGGAAGTCAGTGTGTGTATTTGGAGCTCTTCTGACCATGTGTGTTCTCTTTGAAATGATAATTACCATGTTCCAGTCAGTTTCCATGTGATTTTCTTGTCTACTGAGAAACCTTCATTCATTAAATGTCAGCTAAGTATCTGGTTATATATAAGATTTTGGAATGGACTGTTCAATTGTATTTTTTGTATTTGTCTCAACTGAAGATCAGAAGTGTTCTAAACTGAATTTGGAAGTGAGAAAGTCAGTTCATGACCTTTGATGACCTCTCTAGATTTTCCCTTTGTTGACAAGCATCTGAAGCAAGGTGTATATTTCTCTGTGTGCATTAACTTACCTTCAAAATAAAAAAATAGAATTTGTATAATCCCCTCTTTTGGATGAAAATAGTATAGGAGCCACTGATCAACTGCATCAACATAGATTTTCCCTCACAATCCTTTTTCTGAGTTTAGTTAAAAAAAAAATTCTAGGTGAGCTGTAGTGCAAAGGTAAGCACGTCTATTAAAGCAGCTTTTATATAATAATGGTTGAAGATTAAGAAAATTCTCTTCTTCATGACATTCTTGTTGCCCTAAGGTTTAATGATGTTTCACTTATCTGATTTTTCTCCTACCTTTCTGGACACATTGTCCCAGCCCTTTTCCTTTTTATAGCCACAAATGCTTAGGGAAGGAGGAGGGACTTAGAGAAAACTTTCTTCAATTTTGTCTCAATCTACCTTTTATGCCAGGATATTTCATTTTCAGGATTTAAATAGCCCTTAGATACTGACAATCCACTTCATTCTCTTATATTGCTGGTTCATTTCTTCTAAAATCATCTTGTGTGTCCTTTTGGTGCCAAGAAAATTTATAGAGGAAAAAAAAATTAAAAGATGAGTTTTCTCAATTGACTTTGGAGTTCCTGGAACTTACTTTCTAAGATGATTAGATTACAAATTTTATTGACTCTATTTCTAGCACTAAAAAGAAATTTATACCTTGCCATTGGACTGCGTATAGACATATACAAAATGTCTTCATTGGATACTCAGTGAGTCTCTTATTAGAACCAA
Source organism: Thryonomys swinderianus (assembly GCA_004025085.1). NCBI lineage: Eukaryota > Metazoa > Chordata > Mammalia > Rodentia > Thryonomyidae > Thryonomys > Thryonomys swinderianus. The sequence goes on from PVIC010025855.1 coordinate 5,230, forward strand.
GGAATTAAGTAACTTTGTACATGTTACATTTTGAACATTTTTTTAAAACTTCATGTTAAGAATGTTATTGTAGGGCTGGAGATTTAGCTCAGTGGATCTGATCCCTACCTAGCAATCTCAAGGTCCCTGGTTTGATCCCCGGTAACCACATACAACAATACCTGGTGTGGTGATTCACACCCATCAGCAATCAGTACAACATACCACAGTGCCAGTTGTGGTGGCTCATACCTGTAATCCCAGCACTCAGAGGCAGAGACAGGGTTGCTGAGTTCAAGGCTTGCCTGGGCTACATAGTGAGCACAGGGTCAGCCTGAACTACCAGGTCTTTTCTTTGAATCTACAACCCCAATAACAAAGAATGTTGTTGTACCTATTTTCTTCTACAACCAAGAAAAAGACACAATGGCTAAAAAGTCTTGCTGGATATTAAAATCAACATATTATTAATTTGTGAGTTATTACTGCATTTTATTTACTAAGTGGACTGAAAATCTGAGCATGGTCCAAAACCAGAGAGAGCTTTGTGGTGCAATCTTGTCTGCCAGTTTGCACATGAAATGCTCAGGAAAGTCAAGGATGTTGATGGTTATTAGGAGTCTGTGTCAGGTCCTTGTCAATAAATCATAGTGCAGGGTATCAGATGTTTGGGACGAGGCCTTGACATCATCTGCAGACAACACTTTTTTCCTGAGATTCGACGCCTGGCCTCTTCTGAGCCATAATAAAGAATAAGAGCTTGACCTCAGCTGCAGTTATTATGTGACCTGATATACCTATCAAGGTCTGGGCATTATCTGACCCCATAAGCCAGAGTTTTGACACCCACAAATGACTCCATCATGAAAAGAAGGGGAGGGTGTGTGAAAGAACCAGAGGTGTGGGAGGAGATAAGAGAAAAACTGGAACCTAGCAAGAGCTAAGAGCACAGAATGTTACATAAAAAGAGGCCCAGGGCGTAGGGTTAGCTCAGTGGTTCTGGTGCCTGCCTCGCAAGTGCATGGTCCTGAGTTTGATCCCTGGTAACCACATACAATGCTGGGTGTGGTGACTCACGCCCACCAGCAATCAATACCACATACCACAGTGCTGGGTGTGGTGGCTCATACCTGTCATCCCAGCACTCACGAGGCAGAGGCAGGAGGATTGCTGAGTTCCAAGCTTGCCTGGGCTACATAGTGAGCTCAGAGCCAGCCTGAACTACAAAGTGAGACCCTGTCTCAAAAAAAAAAAGAGGCCCAAATATTACAGTACTCATATCTGCTATGTTGCCTCCTCTCTCTCAGATGGCATCTACTAAGGCCAACCAATCAGCTGACAGAAGAAAAGACAGGCTGGCTTAACACATGATTCTGCATAATCTACAAGCCCCACCCCTAAATAGGCAGTTTCAACTCTACTCCCTTCTTTCTGCTAACTGAGAAAGATCAACAGAGAGAATCTTCTGCACAGGGATAATGTTGGATGGTCACCTTGTCATGCACACTGTTGGGGAATGAATGACTATGTATGAAAATATATAGTGGTTCATGGTCTACTGCTAATGGTCAGGAGCTTGCAAGAAATGTGATGGTAAAATTTATGATGAATAAATTGAAGGAAGATGTATATGGATTGATATTACAGAATAGACAAGACATTTGAAACCATGGGTGGCTTGCTCCATGTTCACTAAATGTACTTTGTAGAAAATTATTTTGATATTCAAGTGAGTAAGATGACTCACTCCATGAAAACAATCTACTTCTTTCCCTGGAGGCTGCTTCCATTACCCCTTGGACTCCAACAAAATAACTATGGCATCAAAGATGAGGTTATGTGTGAATTCAGCAACATAGGCTTCTATGGGCATATCACCTAAGAGTGCCAATAGATTTAATCAACACTAAGTTCCTTATCACCCAGGTGAATCAAGCAGACCACTTTCATCATGGAAATGTGGCTATGTTTTCTTACTGAAATAGATATTTGCTCTGGATATAGATTTTTCTTATTGTCACACAAGTCTTTCTGTCAAAATTCCATAAAATTTCTGAATGGTATACTCCACAAAACAATTCCACTCAATTAGAGTGTCAGCTTGCTGGTTTTATTTTGAAGGGCTTGTATCAGTAAATTCTTAGAATGTATCTTAGTATTACCATGTCCTGTGATTAAAACAGAAAACTATAACCACTCAATCCAGGCAGGACTATAAATGACCTAAACTTTTTAGGAATGAAAATAAAGTAATCCAGATTAGATACTATAAAAAGATAATTGTATCCACCAGTTACAAACATTTTAACATAGAAACTGAAACATTCAAAGCTTTCCACGGACATCATGAAGCAGACAAGTGTGTTTGTTACTGTCATTTCCATTCTCAGCCAGGCCAAGTCAAGAACAAGAAATAAATAAGAAAATAATAAGACAGGGCTGGAGGGTTAGCTCAGTGGTTCCGGCACCTGCGTCACAAGCACAAGGTCCTGAGTTTGATCTCTGGTAAACACATACAATGCTGGGCATGGAGATTCATGCCCACCAGCCATCAATACCACATACCACAGTGCCGAGCATGGTGGCTCACGCCTGTAATCCCAGCACTCAGGAGGCAGAGGCAGGAGGATTGCTGAATTCCAGCTTGCCTGGGCTACACAGTGAGCTCAGAGCCAGCCTGAACTACAAATTCAGACCCTGTCTCAAAAAAAAAAAAAAAAAAAAGAATTAGAGAAAAAGATGATAGGATATGCTTACATATAGAGCCTCCTAAATTATTAATAAGTTGTTAAAATTTATAACAAAGTTTATCTAAGATATTTGATTCAAATTCCATTCATTTCTATAAGCTAAGAAGAAAGGAAGAACTATATTATTTAACTATTGAGCAAATAGTTCCTAAGAGTAAAATTAAAAGTGCAAGAGTAAACTTTACAGAAGATTTTAAAAGCTTTTTAAATGCTGTAAGGAAAATTCAAATATTTAGCATTACAAACATATAATTTTTCTTCAATGTATTTCATTTCAAAGCAGCCAAATTAGTCAAGATAAAATTAATAGAAATATGAGATACTCTATAGAGCAGTACTTACCATAGCATCTTTATTCTTTAGCCAATGAGCAGAGATGGGAACTCTATGCATGGGTATCCAGAAAATGATCACTACTGCATAGCCACAAAAGCTAAACTCTGGTATCTACTCGAGGTTATTTCACCTCCAGAGTAGATTGATACTTTTGACATGTTCAAAAATGGTATTCACCCTTGAAAAGTGGAAGAATGATATATAAATATACAACGTTACATGCACCTTGTTCACAATTTGTACCTTGAGTAAGTCAATCGGCTTCTTCTTGAGATGATTACATTAGTTCCCTATTGACACTGCATCAGATTACTACTGTTTAGTGGCTGAAAACAACATTGACTTATCTTATAGTTCCAGAGGTCAGAAGTCTGAAATCAGTTTCACCGGGTAAAAATTACACTGTCAGGAGGCTTTCTTTCCTATCTTTTCCTGCTTCTACAGGCACAGCGTCTTTACACCAAGGAAACTTCCTTTATCTTCAAAGCCAGTGTATAACATATTGAGCTCTCTGTTTCCATTGTCATATGTCTTTGTCTGCATTTTATAAGACCCTTGATTTTATAATGGACTCACTTGAATAAACCAGAAAAATCTTAATTTAAAGTTATTTAAATTAATAAATCTACAAAGTTGCATCTGCCAACATAAATGAACCTGGCTACAGATTCTGAGGATTTAGACGTGGAAATTTAATTTTTTAGTAGTGACATGCCATTATTTAGTTTACCATGCTGATAAACCACATTATATTTACTACAAAAGCACTTAAATGCTATGATTCTGTGTGGGAACCACAGGAAGGCAATGTAACTAACACCTTTGCATTAGATTCTAGTCTCCTGTGAATCAATGGCACATGGTTAAACAATAATTCATAATTAGGCAGAAATGAAGTTTAGAGAAGTTGAGCTTGGGCCTGATGCATGCTACTCTGGGTAGCAAAAAGAGCCCAGGCCCCAGCCCTCCCCTTTTATTCAGTACCTCTAGAGTAACAGAATTTGACAAAGACGCAGTTGGCAGGGCAGACACTGGCAATGGAGCAGTTCTTCCTTGAAGTATCTCAGCCTGTGGGACCACCAGAAACTTTGTTATTAGCAGAGCTGAAGGTAAGTCCAGAGTCTGTCTGCACCAGGAAGCCCTGATAATTTTGCCGTTCTAATTATTTCTCCCAAAATATGTTCCCAACAATTCTGAAGAGAAAAATTTACCTTGAAACAGTTGATCAATGTCTATGTGAAAATAACGAGAAAAGTATTTCTGTTCAAAAGTTCATATTTCAACATTGCTAACAAATATTAATTAGCTTTTCAACATTAGAGAATGAAGATAGTAACTACAGGCTAATATGAATTACAAGTCTTGTGCATAAGTAATAAAGCTATCAAATGGCCCATATAAAAATTTTATATATATGAGGGGTTATCCACATTTCTGTAAATAGGTAATTCTGTGCTCATATGCAACCATAGAAGACTTACTAGACACACCCTTGCTAATCCTGATTTGATTCTCTTTTATAATGGCAGTTTTTTCATAGACAATAGGACAAAAAAGAAAACACTGTAGTGACTCTACACTAGATGCTTGAGAGTTTCTCACTTGAACCTGGCACTAGTGTGCAGCTAGCCAAACTCATAGCTTGACCAGGGCTTTACAACTCAGTAAGGTACAAAAAGTCAATATTTATAGTGACTCAAGGTATGCTTTATTAATATTACATGCCCATGCATCCATATGACTACAACTACAACCCTCTCCAGTCTGAAGTAGTCAGATCAGTCTTTGAACATTGTCCCTCATGGCAGTACAGAGTACCTCTCCAGAGAGAGGTGGATATTATAGGTAGGGAACCTAGTCAGACATGTAGTAGGTAGATAGTTTTGGGCTGACCCTCAAAAGTTCCAAATGGAGGACAGTAAGGAAGACCTTCACTTACAGTCATTATTATCAAAGGAGAAAACAGTGCTCCCCAGGGAAGATAAATAGTGACAGTTGATATCTCTGACAAATAGTGACAATTGATATCTCTGGAGTGGAGGGCTAAGACCTTGACTCAGCTAGAATAGTTTTCTGACTAAAGGCCCTATGCATTTGCCATGTGACTTGACCTCTCATTGGATTTTCATCTAGTCAATATTGCCTAAGCAACTAGACTTGTTGTAATCATATTTGTTTTTCATGACTTTGTCCATTTAGTGATTTATCACTGTACTAATATTGTACTAATATTACCTAAGATACTGTATTTGCAATGTTACTAGCTAACTGTAATTTTGTCTGATGTTGAACATGCCCACCTTGTGGCTTTGCTCTACAAAAGCCCTCTGAAAAGTGTGGTGGGGGTTATGTACTTTTCCATGTTCCCCCTTCTGTCTCTCTTAGGCAGAAAATTTTCTCTCAATAAAATTTTCCTACTTAAACAACAACAACAATATATGTAAGTATGCATGTGTCTGTGTGTGTGTGTGTGTGTATACACACACATACATATATGTATATAAATATATATTGTACAAAAATAAGACAATATATCCCATCTTAAAAATCAGAGGAACACTCCTATGTGACTTCTCTTTAAAAAAAATAGCGCTGTGCATATTTGGGGTTCATAATGATTGTATTCAATTTATTTAGTCCATGTATATGACATATCTTAATTATATTTTACATCCTTTCCCCTCATTTTCCCTTGTGACTGCATTTTATTCAGATTGTTTTGAGTATTGTGCCTTTTTAAAAATTGAATTCTTCATTGGTACAATTTATATACATCTCACAATCACACATAACATTGGGGAATTTGTACCAATTTATGACACGTTAATTCTCATTTTTACCATATCACTACCCACCCATACCTCCAACACACTATATACATGCACTTTTATTTTATTTCAAAATCACATTTATTACTTTCACTCATTACATTCCCACACCAAATTTCCTCTGGAGATTTCCCATTCTTAAAAAAACTACCATACTTTCCAGAGCTCATTTGCATTTACAGGTGCTCATATCAAAGAGAAGAAAGGGATTTGCCTATCTGAGATCTATTTATTTCACTTATTAGTGTGTAATCCAGGTGTACCCATTTGCACATAAATAAATCAATCTTGACATTCTTTATGGCAGAATAATACTCCATTTAAAAAAAAAAGCACATCTTTATCCACTCTCCAGTTGATGGGCATTTGGGTTGTTTTGAAGATTGAGCTATCACGAACTGAGCTGCTATGAACAAGGATGTACATTTTTCTTTCCAATGTGATTTTTAAAATTATTTTGGGTATATTCCTAGCAGGGGGATAGCAGGGTCAACTGGGACCTATAGTCCTAGTTTTCTGAAAAAACTCCACATAGATCTCCACAATGGTTGCATCAGTCTACAATCCATGATTCTTCCTTTCCTATCTTTATTCCTTTCACATTTTTCTCCTGCCTGATTGCTATGGCTAATGTGTCCAGCACTATACTGAACAATAGTGGTGACAACAGGCAATCTTGTCTCATTCCTGATCTTAGCATAAAAGGTTTCAGTTTTTCCCCATTAAGTATGATGCTGGCTGTTGGTTTCTCATAAATAGCTTGTATTAAATTGAGATAAAGTCACTCGATTCCAATTCTCTGTAGGGTCTTGGTCATAAATAGGTGTTGGATTTTTGTCAAAAGCTTTTTCTGTGTCTATTGAGATAATCATATGCTTTTTGACCTTGAGTCTGTTAACACAGGGCATTACACTTATTGATTTATGTACGTTGAACCAGCCTTGCATCCCTGGGATAAATCCATCTTGATCAGGGTGCATGGTTTTCCTGATAAATCTCTGTATTCTGTTTGTCAATATTTTATTGAGGATTTTTGCATCAATGTTCATTAGAGAGATTGGCCTGTAGTTTTCTTTTTGGTGGGATCTTTCTTTGCCTTTGGTATCAAGGATATGGTTGCTTCAAGGAATGATTTGGGGAGTAGTGCTTCCCTTTTGATTTCATTAAAAAGATTGAGAAGTACGGGTATTAACTCTTCTTTAAAGGTTTTGTAAAATTCATCAGTGAAGCCATCAGGACCAGGTCTTTACTTTGTTGTAGGTTTTTTATTACATTTTCAATTTCCCAGATTGATGTCGAGTTGTTTAACATTTTTTATTCCTCTTTGTTCAGCTTTGGAAGGCCATGTGTGTCTAGGAATCTATCCATTCCTTCTAGATTTCCCAACTTCTTGCCGTACAGGTTTTCAAAGTAAATGTTTATTATCCTTTGGACCTCTTCTGGATCTGCGCCAATTTCCCCATTTTCACTCCTTGTGATTTGAGCCTTTTCCTTCCTTTGTTTGATAAGGTTGGCTAAGGGTCTGTCGATCTTATTTATCCTTTCAAAGAACCAACTCTTTGATTCATTGATTCTTTGTACTGTTCTTGATTCCATTGCATTAATTTCTGTTCTGATCCTTATAATTTCCTCCCTAGTATGAGCTTGGGGTTTGTCTCATTCCTTTTTCAAATTGTCTGAGGTTCATCATTAGATTGTTTATTGCAGTTTGCTCTATTTTCCGAGTGTAGGCATTCACTGCTATGAATTTTCCTCCCAGAACTGCTTTCATTGTGTCCCATAAATTCCTGTATCTTGTGCTGGGGTTGTCCTTTAGTTGTGCAAGCTGTGTAACTTCTTCTGTGGCCCATTGATTGGTCAACAGAGTGTTGTTCAATTTCCATGTGATTGTGAGAGTCTTGGAATTTCTTTTGCTATTCAGCTCCAGATTAAAGGCACTATGTTGTGATAGTTCACAGGGGATAACTTTGATTCCTTTGCATTTACTTAAGCTTGTTCCATGGACTAGAATGTGATCTATTTTGGAGAATGATCCACGAGCAGCTGAGAAGAAGGTATATTCTCGCTTTGAAGGGTGAAAAATTCTGTAGGCATCTTTTAAGTCCATTTGCTCAAAGTTTGATTTACCTCAAGTATTTCCTTATTGATTCTTTGTCCAGTTGATCTGTCAATTTGTGACAGTGGAGTATTAAAATCCCCTACTACTATTGTATTCATAGTTAACTGGCTTTTCATGTCCAGTAATATTTGTTTTATATAGTTGGGTACATTAGAGTTTGGTGCATAGATATTTATGATTGCTATTTCTTTCTCCTTGATGGTTCCCTGTATGAGAATACAGCGACCTTCTTTATCACTTTTAATCAGTTTGGGTTTGAAATCTATTTTATCTGCAAATAAGATTGCCATTCCTGCTTTTTTACAGTTTCCTGTAGCATGGAGGATTGTTTTCCAACCTTTTATTTTCAGTCTATGGGTTTCTTTCTGAATTAGGTTTGTTTCCTGTATGTAGCAGATTGTAGGATCTTGCTTCTTGATCCAATCTGCTATTCTGTGTCTTTTAATTGACACATTGAGTGCATTGACATTAATGGTTATGACTGATATGGACATATTCAGAGCTGCCATGTTTCCCTGTTTTTGGTTCTTTCCCCCTTTTCCAGTTAATTTCTTGTTTGCCACAATGAATTCAATCTCCTGGGTATTGTGCATATAGAATTTTCTCCGTTTTTTTTTTTTCCAAGATGTTCTTTAGAATGATTTGGAGTGCAGGTTTCATATTTGTGAAGTTTTTCAGGTGTTCTTTTTCATGGAAGTATCTTATTTCCCGGTCTATTCTGAAAGATAGTTTTGCAGGATACAACAGTCTAGGTTGGAGATTGTTTTCCTGCAATACTTGAAATACTTCACTCCATGCTCTCCTAGTGTTGAGTGTTTGTGTTGAAATGTCTGCTGTGATCTGAATAGCCTTCCCTTTTTAGGTGGTTTTCTTCCTTTCACTGCTTTCAGTATTTCATTCTTCTGTTGTGCATCTGGAACCTTTATAGTTATGTCTAGGTGTAGATATTTTTATGTAGTGCTCTTTTGGAGTTCTATAGGCCTCATTTATCTGTATGTCTGTTTCTTTTCATGTGAGGTTTTCCATTGTTGTCTCTGACAGTAGCATTTTGGTCTTTTACACTGTCTCCTGCTTCTTTAGTTACTCCAATCTGTCTTATATTATTTTCCTTTGAGGAATCTAGAAGCTGTTGGATTGATTTCTTGTGGTCCCTTGCTGTTCTCCATAGATGATATATTTCCTCCTCATTGGCTGCTATGCTCTCCTCTAGGTCTGAGATTTGTTTCTCGGCTTCTTTCACCCTACTTCACAAGCTTTCATTCTAATTCATCCTTCCTTGAAGCTCTGCTTGAAGCTGTTTAAAAGGTTCCATTGCTTCTGCTATCATAGATTCTATCATCTCGCTGATCTCTTCTTTACTTATTTCTTTCACTCTGGATGGTATCTCTGTTTTGATCTCAGTGATGAGTTCTGATTTCCAGTTTTCTTGATCTGCTTTAGTTACCGTCTCTAAGAGTCCTGGTGTTTGAGTTTCAGTTTGCCCTATTTCCCTTTTCTCTGCATTTCCCTGTGGTGGTGATCTTTGTGTCTGGATTTTGTATATTTTCTTATACCTACTTTTTTGTTGTTACTAATGCTATTTGTTTGATTCTTTGCCTTATGACAGGGCAATGTTTGTTGCTGTCCTCTTTCTCCCTATTATCTGTGGCCCTTTGGATGTGACATCATCCTTTGGTGTTCTCCTTGAATCTGTAATGACACTTGAGAGTCTCAGTTCTAACACATCATGGGAGGTATTTGTGCAGAACAATTACATCCTCTTTGTTACCATAATACAATCAGTGCCAATATCAGCATTAATCACAGTAAATAAAATTAAAAGTTTTGTTAAATTCTATTCTGAAGACTTTGAGCTCATGAGTTACCTCTATGCCCATATGCCAAAATTTAGAATTGATCAACAATGTGTATACAACATGTAGATTGTAAATGTACCCCACGACCCTTTGGGGATAAAAGGTCACTGGAGATTCAGGGAGGTAGGGAGCCAGGAAGAAAGTGAAATAGGGTTAGCCAATTTATGAAGATCACCTAATCTCGAAAACCTCATTTATGCCAGCAGGTAATAGAGGATAAAAGTGCATATATAAAACCGTACCAACTGTATGCTATAAGACCATTGGAAACTTTGCATAACTTCATATAATAGTACAGTAGGAGAAATAGGACAGCCTAAGAATCTTTTGCTTCTGAGTATTGGTTCTTACAAGAAGATAGGAGAGGGCATGGGAGCAAGAGGTGAATAGAGGAATGTAGGACTAGATTACAAAATAGAAGCTAGAGTTCCTTTTTTTTTTTATCTTGCCTGGTCTCTCGGCAAGGCTCCAGTGTGGAGGGACACAGGAAATGGCTCTGGCTCCTCTCTGGCCTGGGTCCTCACAAAGCAGCTCCAAGGTCGGGTAGGGGCCAGCCAGCAGGCCTTGAACCTCTGTGGTGCAGATGACACCCAGGGTACATACCCGAGTCCTGTGTGTGTGGCTCCATGGAGGAGCAGGGTAGTTTGGCAGGCCTCAGTCCTCTGCAGCAGGAAAAGTATGGTTCCTGGGTCCATACAGGAGTCTTCTCTGCATGACTCCGATGTGTAGTGGGGCCAGTCGGCAGGCCTCAGCCCTGTGGGGCTGGAATGGAATGGCACCTGGGGTTCATACCAGAGTCACCTGCGTGGTTCTAGGGTGGAGTGGGGCTGGTCAGCAGGCCTCAGCCCTCCACGGCAGGAACGGGATGGCACCTGGGTCCATACACAAGTCCTTTCTGCATGGCTCCGGGTTCATGTATTGTGCCTTTTGGCTATGACAAATGGAATGAGGCTAGAGAAAAGGATAGTAAGAGAAGCTTAAAGAAGTAATTGATGGAAATAATAAATTTTTGTAAGCATATGGGAAGACATTACTTTATCAATAACAAACTATCATTGAAGAAAATTCCCACAATGAAGTTTTTAGATAGTATAGATAATATACACAGGTAAAGTGTACCCTCTCCCCAAAAGTAGTTCAGTGAAAAGATTATATTTAGAAAAACATAATTTAAGCAGCAACTACTATGGAAATTTAGCTTTGCCAATCATCATATTCTAAAATTAGACATCTAATTTTTTCCACTCTGAACATACATTTTATATTGAGACCTACAGTTTTAGATATATTTTAGAGATACAACTTTGAAAAAGTTTTTTTTTTTCTCTTAACATCACATAAATAATTATTTCTTAACAAGTGTCTGGTAAATAATTCCCAAACTAAAAGACATCTTTATGATTTGTTCTCTTTATATTTGAAATCATCTCTTTAGGAACTCCAAAGAAAAAGTATCCAAGTTTTTCTGAGTATTAACAACTAACTAGATGTCACACCTGAAACATTCCTCGGTATTGTTTTGCATGTTATGGAAAAGCTTCAGAAGCAGTCAAGCTTGAAATAAAATTCAGAGACTTTATTTTATGAACAGACCCCCAAACGATCAAAATTGTATGGGTGTTTGGGTACTGCTTTTTGAAAATGCAGAGAAAACTATTTTATGTACACTCCTCTCTGAGCAGTAACTTGTCAATTATGCTGAGAAGTGGTTAGGTTTTCAGTGTGTGGAAAAGACAGGGACTGACCTTAGCCTCCTTATAGTTATGAATTCAGCTGGTTGTAAATCATGATCCTTAAGAGTGTCAAAGAATCTCTATTTTCCTTCACAATAAATCTGTGAGTGCATTTATTCCTATTGATGTCCTATCAGGTGCTTTATCCGAAGGAGCCCACAAGTCATAGGTTAGTGTTTAGTGTTAGAACGTTAGACAACATCATCATTTCATTAGAAACAGTGATCAAAAGTAACTACCTCATTTTAACAGAAGCCAGTTCCAGTTTTTACACTAGCCTAAAATAAGTAAAGAACATCATGTTCCACAGATCTGTTTTATACAAGATTTGACTTTTAAATCTGATGAACTTGGGGGAAAATATCTTCCTTTTGATCTGAGTTTGGTGTTCTTCCCTCTTATCTGAAAAAAAGTTAGTGAAATAGATAATGAACTAGATTGGAATGTAAAACTGAAAAGATAGCATGACAATAATTTCTCTAAAATCTGGTATCAGGAAAAGTCACATTAAAAAACTGTCCAAGTTCCAAAACATCAAAAATAGGCTGACAGAGAAAAAGGGATAGAAGTTTGATATTCGTGGAAATCCTCCCTTGGAAAGTATAGTTTTTTTTCCTTCAGTCATTACATCTAGGTAGACAACTGAGGATCAACTTTTACTGGTTAATTTTTATTTTGTCCAGAGATATTTTTCATCAGTGAATATAACTCTCTTCCTTTTAAACAATCCCTCCCAATCTGCCAATCTCATGAACACCCATGCAAGTCTGATGATGTGCTGCTGACAGAAGTCTGAATATTGGGTTTCTCTGGACAAAGGTATATTATGGATTTATCAACTTTCTTCCCTTGAGGTCAATTTCAAAATGTATTCAAACTAGAAATGCTGTTCAAGCAAATTCAAGTTTGTCCAAGAAGTGAAAATTGATACATTGTATAGTAAATGTGTATCCAGATGCAATATGTATGTGTATGTTTATGTGTATACAAATCAATATAAATGTACACATATATGCATATATAAATTGAAATCAATGTATATGAAAAATAATAACATATTTCTGAGAATTAAAGAAGTGCTATCACAAGTGCATGTATCTTTTATACTTGACTGGTTGTTTGGGAAAAGGATGGTTTGATAAGGTTATTTGGAAATGTATTTCTAATCCACTCTATTAATAAATTATAACAAGATCAATATGCTAATTTAAATACAACACACCCTATTTTTCAACTCACTGATTTCTTTTTGATTCAGGCTGGTTTATATAAATACTGTCCCTTCACGTTTGTCTCACTACATTAGCCCATCAAAAATTCCCTCAAATGCCGGACGTGGTGGCTCACATCTGTAATCCCAGCACTCGGGAGGCAGAGACAGGAGGATTGCTGAGTTCGCGGAGGCTTGCCTGGGCACCATAGTGAGCTCAGGGCCAGCCTGAACTACAAAGCAAGACCCTGTCTCAAAAGCAAAAAAAAAAAAAAAAAAAAAAAAAAAAAAATCCCTCAAATATCACCTAAGTTTCAGCCAGTCCTCTTGTTGTAAGAAGTCAATTATACTTAGAAAACTTGGGTACAGAAAAGGGTGAGTCAGAGAACTCTGGTGGCTAAGAGAACCTTCCTGTAGCCATTTGACTTTCAATTCCTTCATCTACAATGTAAATGCTATACTAGGTAGTCTATCCTCATTCTTCATCTAAATGTCTAAGATGTCTGACAAGTCAATTTACTGTGAAGTGAATTTAGCCTAACAGGTCTTCCAATTTATATACCAGGGGTGATGTGTGTAACATGTGATTATTATCCTAATATTTTGTTGCAAAATTTACAAACATAAGAAATATTGTTACCAGTAAGATAATTATCCATATCACATTTCTCCTTGTGTTAAACATATTCATATTTAATTATACTGTTAGTAATTTGGTTATATTTTTCTTTCTTCCATTATTTATTTGTCTTTCTTTTGTAGTAATTCTAAAATTTGATGTGCTTCAGTCTCAATAAAAGCTGATCTTATATTTTAGATTTTGTCTGTTTTAGAGGTCTTAAAGTATTAAAATAGTTCAGCAAATTGTAATTGTTGAATTATAATTATAATTGTAGACAGCAGAATGAATAACTTCCATAAGCCCCTCTGAAGATAAAGGTTCTTTTTATTTTAATGCAGTGGAATGTTACTTGTTTCAGTCAATAGATTAATATTTTTGTTCACATAGTAATTATAATCCTAAATAGAATTGTAAAAATTGAAGATTTTTCCTCTTGTTATTAGCTACATAATGGAGTATAGAATATCCCTGGCAACTTTATCTTCCAGTAATAGCTTTGGAACATTGTGTTTTTCTATTTACATTGTTATGATTTATAATCACATTATTGACCTTCCAGCAAGGGATTTCTGGCCATTAACCTTAAGCTTCATTAAAGGCTGCTGTCCTTACCTAGGACTCCCAGTGCTTTCAAATTGATCATAATGCCAAGAACATACTGAATCAGAAGGTCATTATTGCTTAAACAGGGCCATGGGAAGTTATGTGAGAACAAAATTAAGGTGGTTTGTAGACAGTTTTAGAAAGTCTGTCCAAACACCACTAAAAGACAAAACAATAACAGTAACAATAACCCACGCCCCGGATGAAACTGAAGAAAAGGAACAAATTTACCTCCAAGTTATTGGGTTATGAAAAACACCTTTATGATTTTAATGATTGAGAGCTCTAGATAGTGTGAAATTCCTAACTTGCTTAGTCTTTTTATATCTCCTATTGAGATTCTATCCACTCTCCTTGGAAATGTCTGCCCCAGCATGTGTTTCCTGCTGTGTTAATTACCTTGCAAAGTCAAGAGCATCACTGGTCTGTTTATGCTAATTTTCCTTGGCAGTTAAATGGAAAAAGAAGAGAATCAAAATTTAACGTGGAAAGTTTTTGAGTTCTGTGAAATGATTGTGCTGAATTTAAAAAAATTGAGTAATATATGATGCTTTATTTTTTCTATAAAATTAACATTGACTACCAATGGAACCCTTTAGGCCACAACTGTGCTTTCCCTTCCTGGTCGTATTGTCCTTGTTTACTCACATCATTGAAACCTTTAATCTGACCATAATATTTTTTTCCAACACAAAATGTTTATCAGTTGGTTCATTTAAAAATATTGAGAACTTCTATACCTAGCCCTCTATGTAGGATTTCCCGGTGATCACTGCTTCAAGATCACCTTCAGCAGCTTATTCACAGGCAGGAATAAGCATCTTTATGTCTGCCTGCTTCTTTCCAAGGGCTGCTACAATCAGACAACTGCCTTCAGCACTCTGCATCACTCAAAATCTAAAGTGTATCACATTCTTACTTCTTATATGATCAGATATTGGTACCCACTATGCCAAACTATCTCAATGCTTTTTATTTTAAATGCACAAATATTTATTACTATTCTACTGTCATTATAAATTTGTGGAATACCATTCCAATTGTCTAAATGCCATAGAAACCTGTCCATCCTTTTTTCACAGTGTACATTTCCTGAGAAAGTTACCTTAATTTTGTGTTAAAAATGTCACCTATTTTCCAACAATACACATACTGAACACCAGCTATCATATGATTCACACTTAAATATTCTCTATATGACTTTTAACTAATAGTTTAAATTTATTTTTCTAGCCAAACATGGTATCTCACACCTATAAACCTAGCACTTGGGAAACAGAGGCAGGAGGATTACTGAATTTGTTCAAAAGTTTTGTTTGGTTCAACTATTTCCTTATTGATTTTTGTCCAGTTGATCTGTCAGTTTGTGTAAGTGGGGTGGTGAAATCCCTGACTACTATTGTATTAGTGGTTATATGGCTTTTCATGTTCATTAATGTCTGGGTTTTTTTTTTTCTGTTTTTTTTTGTTTTGTTTTTTTGAGACAGGGTCGGGCTTTGTAGTTCAGGCTGGCTCTGAGCTCACTATGTAGCCCAGGCAACCCTCAAGCTCAGCAATCCTCCTGCCCCTGCCTCCCAAATTCTGGGATTACAGGCGTGAGCCACCATGCCTGGCACTGTGGTATGTGGTATTGATTGCTGGTGGGCGTGAGTCACCACACCTAGCATTATATGTGGTTATGGGGGATTGAACTCAGGACCTTGCAATTGAGAGGCGGGCACCGGAACCACTGAGCTAACCCTCTGACCTATTAATGTCTGTTTTATATAGTTGAGTATATTAGAGTTTGGTTCATACATATTTATGGTTGTTATTTCTTTCTCCTGCATTGTTTTCTGTATAAGAATATAGTGGAAGGGGCTGGAGATTTAGCTCAGTGGTTTCAGTGCCTACCCCGCAAGCACAAGGTGCTGAGTTCAATCCTGGTAACCACATACAATGTTGGGTGTGACAACTCATGCCCACCAGCAATCAATATCACATACCATGGTGCCCAATGTGGTGGCTCACACCTGTAATCCCAGCACTTAGGAGGCAGAGACAGGAGGATTGCTGAGTTTGAGGCTTGTCCGGGCTACATAGTGATTTCAGGGTCAGCCTGAAATACAAAGCGAGACACTGTCTCAAAAAAAAAAAAAAAAAAGAATATAGTGGCCTTTTTGTCTCACTTAAACAATTTTGGTTTGAAATCTATTTTATTAGCAAACAAGATAGCCATTCTTGCTTTTTTGCAGTTTCCTGTGGCATGGAGAATTTTTTTCCATCCCTTTATTTTTAGTCTGTGGGTCTCTTTCTGATTTAGGTGTGTTTCCTTTATGCAGCAGATTGTAGGATGTTGCTTCTTGATCCAGTCTGCTAGTTGGTGTCTTTAAATTGACCCATTGAATCCATTGACAATAAAGGTTGTGACTGATATGGACATACTTAGAGCTGCCATATCTTCCTGTTCTTGGCTCTTTTAGTCTTTGTTTTTGCCAATTTCCATTCAGTTTCTTGTTTGCCCCTGTGAATTCACTCTGTTGGGGCTCATGGGTTTGTAATTTTCTGTGTTTTTATCCAAGATATTCTTTACAATGATTTGGAGTGCGGGTGTTGTATTTTTCAGATGTTCTTTGTATTAGAAGTATCTTACTTCCCCATCAATTTTTAAAGATAGTTTTTCAGGAAACATCAATCTTGTTTAGAGTTTGTTTTCCTCTAATACTGGAAACACCTCATTCCAGGCTCTCCTTGCACTGAGTGTTTATGTTGAAAAGTCTACTATGGTCTTGATGGGCTTCTCCTTATAGGTGATTTTTAAAAAATTTCCTTTCTCAAACTGCTTTCAATATTACATTCTTTTTTTGTGTGCATCTGAAACCTTGATAATTATATGTCTAGGTGTAGATATTTTATGTCATGCCTTTTAGAGTCCTATAGGCCTCATCTGTATGTCCAATTCTTTTCCTATGTTTTCTGCCATTATATCTGTCAAGAGTATTTTTTAAAATGTCTTTTGCATTTTCTTCTGCTTCCTTGGTGACTCTACCAGTCTTACATTATTCTTCTTTGAATCATCTGCAATCTGTTGGATTTTTTTTTCTCATGGTCCCTTGCTTGTTTGCATAGTTTGTGTCTTTCCTGTTCATTGGCTGCCATCCTGTCCTCTGGGTGTGAAATTTGGTTCTCAGTTTCATTCATCCTGCTTCACAAACTTTATTCCTCTACTACATCACCTAGAGTTCTTCTTGAAGCTGTTTAAAAGATTCCATTGCTTGTGCTATCTTAGATTCTATCATGTCACCAATTTCTTCTTTAGTGAAGTCTTTTACTTTGGAAAGTTTCTCTCTTTCCATCTTAGAGTTGGGTTCTGATTTCCATTTTACTAGATCTGCCTTTGTTACCATCTCAAACACTCCTGGTGTTTGAGTTTCAGTTTATTCTATTCCCCTTTTCCCTGAATTTTCCTTTCGTCATGGTCTTTGTGTTTGGTGTTTTGAATTTTTCTCATTTCTATTCCTTTGTAGTTGTTAATGTTATTTGTTTAATTGCTCGACTGATGTTTGGGCAATGTTTGTTGCAAGTCTCTTACTTACTAGTACTCCAGACCTTTAAGAAGTGTTTCCTTCCTGGGTTGCCTTCCTTCAATCTGTAATGACCCTTGAAAGTTTCAGTTCTGGCACACCATGGGAGGTATTTGAAAAGAACAATCACATTATCTTTGTTGCCATAATACAATCAGCACCATCAACATTTTCAAACACAGTAAAGGAAGGAAAAACTTTTGATAATTACTTTTCTGAAGATGTTGAAGTTGTGAGTTACTTCTATTTCCATATGCCAAAATCTAGAATTAATGAGCAGTGTGTTTACTCATGCAGGCCATTAAATGTACTTGTAGTACCCTTTGGGAATAAAAGGTCACTGGGCAATCAGA
The DNA here is from genome assembly GCA_004025085.1 of Thryonomys swinderianus. Lineage (NCBI taxonomy): Eukaryota > Metazoa > Chordata > Mammalia > Rodentia > Thryonomyidae > Thryonomys > Thryonomys swinderianus. The sequence continues at coordinate 23,182 of PVIC010025855.1, forward strand.
GATGTAGGCAGACAGAAGAATGAAAGCTTAGAAATAGGGTTAGCGGATTTATAAAGATCAGATATAGTTCAAGAACCTCATATATGCCAGAGGATAACAGAGGACAAAGGGACCTGTATAAGACAGTACTAACTGAGAACCACAGGACCACTGGAGACATAGTACACTTTCTTATAATAATAAAGAAGAGGAATTAGGACAGACTGAGAGCCTTCTACCTCAGTATTGGTTCTTACTAGAAAATAGGAGAAGAGGATCACAGGGGGACCTAGCAATAAAAGGCAAACCAGAAACTAGTTTCCCTCTTCTATAAAGATAAAAGCAAGAGGACAATAACCCAGAAAGTTGGACAGATTCAGTATCAGTAAAGAAGCCATGTGAAAAAAAAAAATAGAAATGTCAGAGTGAAGAAATCAAACCAGGTACAACAGCATCAAATTCAACAATAACAATATACTAAGTTACATGCATTAGTCAAAAGAAGTCACCCATCATCCCTTATGCAGTTTCTGAATATAATGTCTAAGTTGAGCTTAATGAGCCCCCAAAATGTCTGAACTCTGCAAGATTCCAGGCTCTCGTGGGTGGATCTGTCTCTACCAACACACCTAGTTACCAGCATTTTCTCACTCTTCTAGTGAGTGATTTATTTGTTGTGGTAGACTGGGCAGAGGAACTAACTGAAGGTTAAGTAACTGCAACCTCCAGCACTAGAGCAATACTCATTTGATGCCCATAGAGTAGAATGTGGTGTCTGGAGATTCTTCTCCATGTAACAGTTATATTCAGTTTGGCCCAAGAAAAAGTGAAGGCTCCAAGACATCTGAACTCACCCTGGACTTAGAAGAGTTGCAGGCCCAATCACTGGTAAATGTACCTGGCTCCTTTTTTGTTGACTCACTGCTACTTTCATCATGTTCTACTTAGCCAGTCTGTCTTCACTTGCCTCTGACTTGGTCTGTGTGGAAGCAGGCACAGACCTGGGTGCTGGTAATGGCATGGGCCTCCTTTGCTGCCTCGGTTCCTTATGAACTCCCTTGTGTGTCACCTGCCTAGTCTATTTCTTCACAGCTCTGGCATGGAATGGGAGCCAGGTGGCAAGCCACAGCCCTGGGCACTGGTAATAGCACGGGCCTCTTTTGTTGTCTAGGTTCACCATGGGATCCCCAGTGTGCTGCTAGCCTGGTCTATATCTGTGCAGCTCTCATAGATCCAATTTTTTCATTTAAGTACATATGTGTTTTATTTTAACAAAGAATATGTACAACATCAAGAGGAAGAGAGGAAACTTACATTACTATTTACTTGCAACATCTAACACTTTTGACCTCAACATCAACACCCCAGTTTTCCATTAATTTTACTAATGTGATTATGCATCAGAGAAAATTTACTCTTCTTTTTTAATTAAATCATTTATTGGTACAATTTATTTACATCTCACAATCACACATAACACTGGGGAATTTCTACCAAAATACGAAACAAGTTAATTCTCAATTTTACGCATACCCTACCCACCCACAACTCCCAACCCCCTATATACATGCTCTTTATTTTCTTTTTTTTAATTGAATTCTTTATTGGTACAATTTATATACATCTCAAAATCACATATAACATTGGTAAATTT
>PVIC010025856.1:0-25044 GCA_004025085.1 Thryonomys swinderianus
TTTCAGACAACAGACGTGTAAACTGGAACCTAGAGAACACGGAATAGATGGACCTGGGCTCAAAACTAGACCAGTGCTCAGTGCAGTGTGGCTGCTTAGATGGGAATTTGAGGGCATGGCAGCTGACAAAGGCTGGCAAGAGCTGTATCGTTTATGTTTTCTCCTCTGAATCAAGGACATCTTGCCAACAGACATAACTTTTCTAACAGTGAGAGGAGCAAGAGGGGCTGTTTCCTTATGACACCTGGGGGAAGAGGATGGTGAAGACCTGGGGGGACATGCTGAGAGGAGAGGAATGGGGGTCGGAGGGAGGAGGATGAGGGAAGACTCAGTCATTTATGAGCTGGAGTCACTGGAACACAGGAATTGACTGCCACAGGTGGGGAGAGTGTCCGAACCACAATCCAGCAGCCTCTTACCTATGCCGTGCTTTCTAAATTCCTTCACTACTCCCAGACTTAGAATGTATGCAACTTGTGTGTCCACAGAGTTTGGAGGCTAGAATATCTCCATCCGAAAGAAAAAGTTAGGGTAACTCTTAAGGCACATAGGCTCACAGCAAAGCCTAGCTTCAGTTTATGTACCCACTTCCTAGGGCCACCCAGAGGACAGAGGAGCAGCACAGAAAGAATAAGGGAGAATCCCCAGTTGCCCATGGGACAACAGGGTTTGGACCCCGGTGATAAAAGTCTGCTATGAGAGCTGCAGATTTAGCTCAGTGCTTCCAACACCTGCCTAGCAAGTACAAGGTCCTGAGTTTGATCCCGGAAACCATGTACAACAATAGCAGGTGTGGTGACTTACGCCCACCAGCAATCAGTACCACATCCTCAATGCTGGACATGGTGGCTCACTCCTGTCATCCCAGCACTCAGGAGGCAGAGGCAGGAGGATTGCTGAGCTCAAGGCTTGCCTGGGCTACATAGTGAGCTCAGGGACAGCCTGAACTACAAAGCAAGACCCTTTCTGAAAAAATAAATAAAGACAAAGAAACATACAGAAAACGAGTCAATAAATGAGACAAGACCACAAAATATTGATGATTTTTGAGGCTTATAGGGGAGTCATTATACTAGTCCCTTTTCATGGATTTTTGATAATTTCTATTTAAAACCTTATACATTCATGGGATTGGTCATTTCCTATAAATATTATCTTTTCTTTCTTTCTTTTTTCTTTTTTTTTGCGGAACCAGGGATTGAACTCAGGCCCTTGTGCATCCAAAGTTGGCGCAGTACCACTTGAGCTAAACCCCCAGGCTATAAATGTTCTTAAATCAGTTATTACTCTATGTACTTATGGGTCTTTTCAGTTAAAATTAACAGAAACCACAATTCATACTGGCTTTTACCATAATAAGAACGCATAGGTTCAAGAAAGTCCAGGGCTATTCTAGCCAAGAGGTGATGCTTGATCCTACATCTCAGTCACATTAAGGACTGAATTTTTTTTTTTTTTGACAGGGTCTCGCTTTGTTGTTCAGGCTGGCCCTGAGCTCACTATGTAGCCCAGGCAAGCCTCGAACTCAGCAATCCTCCTGTCTCTGCCTCCCGAGTGCTGGGATTACAGGCGTGAGCCACCACGCCCGGTTGAAATTTTTTTTTTGAAACAGGGTCTCACTTCGTAGTTCAAGCTGGCCCTGAGCTAACTATGTAGCCCAGGCAAGCCTCGAACTCAGCAATCCTCCTGCCTCTGCCTCCTGAGTGCTGGGATTACAGACGAGAGCCAGCACACCTGGCTAAGGGTTGAATTTTTATCATTCTAGTTTGTCTTCTAGGATGCTGGCTTCAATCTATGGTTCACATTTCTCCCAGTTTCAGCGGAATTGTTAACACCTACTGGCTTTTATCATCTAGCAAGAAATGAGTTTGTTCTATTATTTCCAATAAAACTCCTGGTAGGAGTAAAGTCATATGACTCACCAAGGAGGTAGGATCCTCTTCTTTTTAACTGAGTCAAGGTCACATTCTCCACTCCTAGAATCCAGGATTAGGAACCTCCCAGTACCCTGAATGGAATCAGTGTTGCTGGTAAGAAGGAAAGGTAAAATTGACAGTAAGAGCTGGTCAACAAATGTCAGATATACTCTCCATATATGCATATTAAATGCCTAGTAGATCAGAACATCAACGGGGTGTTGACCTCTGTCTTCTAAAACTGCAATGTACATTTGGAGCTGTGGTCAGATTAGTGGTTTGGGCGGTCTTCAGAGGTGGATAATTTCCTTAATGACAAGACAGGCAGCATCTATTATAGATTGGAATGATGGTGAAGGTATAGTATCTTTCACTTTGGAGACAGTGTTTACCCTCACATGAAGGGCACCATTCTTGTGTAGTGTAGAGTGAATGCTAGGTTTATTTTGGTTTAATAGATTGTGGTGATCAGAACCTACTCCTGGAGTGGCAGGAATTTAGTTCAAGTGGTACCGTGTCCACATCGGAAGCACAAGAGCCTGAGTTTGATCCCCAGTACCTTAAAAAAAAAAAAAAAAAGTACTCCTGCAGCATAATTCTTTATGCCTTACAGATAATTTTTGTTGTTGCTGTATTGTTTTGTGTTGTTTTTGAGACAGGGTCTTGCTTTTGTGGTTCAGGCTGGCCCTTAGCTCACTAGGTAGCCCAGGCAAGCCTCTAACAACAATCCTGCCTCTGCCTCCTGAGTGTTGGGATTACAGGCATGAACCACCACACCAGCACTGTGATATGTGATACTGATGGCTAGTGGGTGTGAATTGCTTGTTGTATGTAGTTACCGGGGATTGAATTTTTGAGCTAACTCTCCAGCCCCAGACTGTCTTATTTCTAAATAAAAAAGTCATAAAAGTTTCAAATAACACATATAGTTTAGACTTACTGTTAGCTTTCTAGTATTATGCCAAATATTTATAATTAACTTATAAAGAGTAAGGTACCAGTCCATGATTCGTTGACTGTTACTTTCACGTCTGTGGCTCTGTCTCAAAAAAAAAAAAAAAAAATGATCCCTGAACTTCTCACAATCAGCTTGAGCTTCCAAAATCTGTTTCACGGCAAGGAAAAGTCTGAAATAATCCTAGTAAATTGGGCACTTTGACCAGTATAAAAGAAAGGCAGTCTAGATTGGGACAATAATTAAGTTCCCAGAAATAACAGTCACTGGAAGACTGCTATCTGAACAAATAAAGCAACCCTCTGGTTTGCCTAGAAATCTAGTTGTTTATAGAGCATATATAACTAAGGCTGAGCCCAGGGTTGTGTTTCTTTCACATTTCATTTTTAAGCCAAACTGCAGAGACTGTTTTTTTTTTTTTTTTTTTTTTGAGAGGGTCTCACTTTGTAGTTCAGGCTGATCCTGAGCTCAATCTGTAGCCCAGGCAAGCCTTGAACTCAGCAATCCTCCTGCTTTTGTTTCCAGAGTGTTGGGATGACAGGTGTAGGCTATCAGGCCCGGCACTGTTGTATGTGGTACTGACTGCTGGTGGGCATGAGTGACCATACCCAGCACTGTGGCACGTGATTACAGGAGCTCGAACTCAGAACCTTGGGCTTGCAAGGCAGACGCCAGAGACACTGAGCTGAATCCCTGGCCCCATAGACTGTTTATTTCAGTAATCTTACCTAAAAAAAATTGGGGGGGGGGGCCGTACTGGGAATAGACCTTGGGCATTTTTGTTTCCAAGATAGGGAAGGTACCACTTGAACTAAATGCCTGGCTGCAGTCATCTTTTCTTATTCCTGAAAGTTTGAGAAATCTTTTCTTCCAAATCCCATGCATATGACATTGTAAGACTTGTGAGCCTTCTCACTGGCTTAGTCAATGAGGCTTCTCACTTGGGAACTACAACTGTCCTACTTTTGTATTGCCGCCTAAGTTTCTTCCCAGATGTTACCTCTTAACTTAAGAAGAGCAGCCACTTTCCTCTTTTCAACAGTCCAGACTAATCTGCTCTTGCCCTAAGCCTTGATGTTTTCTGAGGCATGACTCACAGAAGGCATGACAGAGGTAGTTACCAAACTACCTTTGGAATGGGAGGCATCATCTGCTCGCTCCCTAACCTTATGAATTCCTAAGTGTTTCCACTGGTACTCAATCAGTTCAGTCAAGGATTCAGGAGACACTAGATCTCTTCTGAGAGGCAAAGTCCAGATGAAATGAAAAGGGAAAATTTCCACAGCTTGAAGTACAGCCAGTTTCAACTACTCTCATTTAAGTTTTCTATTAAGATAAGCCAGAGGGCTGGAGATTTAGCTCAGTGGTTCTGGTGCCTGCCTAGCAAGTGCAAGGTCCCTGGTTTGATCCCTGGTAACCACATACAACAATACCGGTCATGTTGACTCATGCCCATCAGCAATCAGTACCACACACCACCGTGCCAAGCATGGTGGCTCACGCCTGTAATCAGCACTTGGGAGACAGAGGCAGGAGGATTGCTGAGTTCAAGGCTTGCCTGGGCTACATAGTGAATTCAGGGCCAGCCTTAACTACAAACTGAGACCCTGTCTAAAAAAAAAAAAAAAAAAAAAAAAGGCTAGAAACACACAGCATGAATGTCTCCGTGATTTAACATATTTATTTCTCATTCTCATAATCCATTACAGGTCTGGGGACTCTAGAACAGCTGCCCTTCATGTGAGGACTCAGCACTCCCAAATACTTGATCTCATGGCTACTCTGTATGTTTCCATAATTGAGACAGGAGAGGAAAGCACTGAAGTGTTGAACTCGTGAATAAATCCTTCAGCCCCAAAGTGATGCTTCTGCCTACAACTCCCTAACAAAAACTATCGACTGAGCCATACTGCAAATAGCAAAGAAAAAAGAAAAAAAGAAAAGTACTCTTTTTAACCTCCTTTCTTCTGTTCACTATAATACAAATTCTGTATATGTTTTTGTCTTTCATCTGCCATGGCTTCAGTCTAATACAGTGGCTGGAACATGCTAGACCACTGAGTGAATATAATGTCAGGAAGAAATCCATACAGGTCCTACAAGAGAGAATCCCAAGGTCTAATGCTGAGAGGCCACTATACATGCCAGTATTGGCTGGGCTTTAAAAAAATACTTTAATTTATCAAGTAAAATTGCTGAGAGCTTCAGACTATTAATTTAGCTGGTTCTTATGACAAATAGTATAAAGTACTAAAACCAAGGATCACCAGGGATTTAGCTCAAGTGGTGCCAGGTCTACCTTGGAATCAGAAGGGCTGGAGTTTTATCCCTGATACTACAAAAAATAAAAATAAAACCAAGGACCAAATCACTCAACCTAACTACCACCACAAGCACTCAACTCAGGACTGCAGCTGTAATAGCCACACACAAATTTGCTTTATTGTAGTCAGTTCACCCAATTTATTGGGAAGCAAAGGAAAGGGAAAGAACATATATAGACTGTGCCTCTGCTATGGACCAAGCCCTGTTTTCAGTGCTGTATTTTTATCAGTCCATTAAATTCACAGAATAAAACTAAGTTAAATGTTATTTGTATTTTATAGAGAAAATGAAGACTTTCAGGAAAAATGGGAGAAGAAACAAACAAGAACCAATCAAGAAAGAGAAATATTTCAAAGCTAGAATAAGATACAACATAATCTTATTCAAGTTTGTCCTACTAATCTTCCCTTCACACCTGACAGATGCAACTAAGCTAGCAAGGAGGTCTTGGGATTCTATGTAACTCTCTGAACCTCAATTTCATTTATAAATGACTTAGAAGAAATAATTTCTTTAACTTCTTTCCTGGTATACCTAAAATCCCCAACTCTAAAACACCTGAGTCACTGTTGTAGCTAAATAGCTGAATTATAAGAAAATTCCTATGTTACAGACTATACACAATCTTAACAAATTTATCACCTGAGACTGCTGTAAATACTGTCCTGGATAGAACAGACAGGTAGACTTGGCATATCAGCTTTCATTTTAAGACAAAACAACACAATTGTTGATTTGCCTATCGTTGCTTAATAATGACCATCAATTCCCAAACTTTTCCTTTTGGGAATTCAATTTCCTAACTAGATGTTCAATATTCACATTAAATAACCAACAGAATCCTGCCTGCAGCATACACATTCCAGCTTTCATACAAATATAACTCTCATCCTTAATGACAAAAATCCAAATTAAAAGGTAAACAAAAACCATAGGAAGTTGAAACTAAAAACCCGTATGTCTTTTTCATGCTTTGGGTAAGTGCTGGTATTTATGGCTGGTATATCCTATTGACATTTTGAGGTAAGAAAAACAGTTTAGTTTTTTTATTACAGAAAATTCTTTACATTTAATATATATTCATGGCTACCAATTCCAACCCGTTTCTATATCATCTCATTAGAGATGTTCTAAATTTCCTAACCATCACCAATGAGATATAAAATAGTGCATTAGTTGACTTGGTAGATTATTTAGTGATGAAATAAATTTTCATCTCAGTAAAAATTATATTAATAGGATTCAAGAGCTCAAGTTGCTAAAAAGTTCAAGAAGGAACTCAAATGATGTCCAAATCTGTGAACAGTGTCCAAAGATAAAATAAGACAGAAACTCCAATTTAGCCACTAGAAAACTTTCTAGAAGAATTCATCTCTGTCCAACAAAGACTACTGCAATTGGTAAGTCTACTATTCTGAAGACAATGGTTTGCAATTAAATGTAGATATTGTTGGGGCCGGAGGGTTAGCTCAGGGGTTCCAGCGCCTGCCTCGCAAGCGCAAGGTCCTGAGTTCGATCCCCGGTAACCACATATAATGCTGGGTGTGAAGACACACCCACCAACAATCAACGCCACATACCAGAATGCCAGACGTGGTGGCTCATGCCTATAATCCCAGCACTCGGGAGGCAGAGACAGGAGGATTGCTGAGTTCGCAGCGGCTTGCCTGGACACCATAGTGAGCTCAGGGCCAGCCTGAACTACAAAGTGAGACCCTGTCTAAAAAAGCAAAAAAAAAAAAAAAAAAAGTAGATATTGTTTTTCTTTCTTGGAAGACTATCCTATAAATATTTCTATCATGTACATTCCAGAGTGGAAAGATCAGTGCAAAAGCAACAATATTTACTTCTGTTACCATAGAAGACCAATTGTCTGCACTTGCAATTTGAAATTGAATCACTATTTTTCCAAGCACAATCCTAAAACAGCTTTTCCCTTACTCAGAATGCTCCTACAACAGTAATGTCAAACCTTTTAGAGCTTTCAATGATAACAAATAACCCACTGTAGCATGTGTGCCATAGGTTTGCCACCACTGTCTTAGAACATCTTTTTTTGCAAAGGAACTCTGACAGCTGAAAGTAAAAAAAGAAAGTAGTAAAACATTTTTACTAATATTCAGCCTTGATTCCTTTTTGTGAGCCAACACATTTATACCCAAAATTTTCCAAAGATGAAAAACTCTTCATGCTTCAGGATTTTGTACATTTTCATCAATTTTACTGTAAAGCTCCATTTCTTGAATTTCTTGAGAATGAGGACACTGGACACGCTTTCCTTCATCGATGGATTTTCTGGTGTCTAAGAAGGCTTGATCGCCTGCTAAAGTTTCTCTTGCATATATCACAGCTGTAAGGCTGCTCACCTGTGTGGGTTCTTCGGTGTTTAGTAAGGTGACAGTTCTGACTGAATTTTTTCCCACATTCATGACATGTAAAGGGTTTCTCTCCTGTGTGAGTTCTTTGATGTGTGTGAAGATTTGTATTTTGACTGAAGCTTTTCCCACACCAGGAACATTTATATGGTTTTATTCCTTGGTGCGTTGTTAAGTGCTTATTAAGATCTGAACTCCACCTAAACCTTTTATCACACTGTGGACACTTATATGGTTTCTCTTCGGTGTGAATTCTTTGGTGCTTAATAAGGTCAGAGCTAACTCTGAAGCTTTTCCCACATTCCTGGCATTTAAAAGGTTTCTCTCCTACACAGTCTTTTTTGTGAAGATCCATTAGCTTCTGCAACTCTTGTTTCCATGTTGAAAGTTTCTTTCTTTTCTTCACTGGGAAATCTTTGTGCCCTTTTCCCACTCTCTGCATATCACTGTGATTTTCTTTGTTTGTTGATTGCTGAGGAACATTCACTTTGGTCTTTTTTGATACTATTGCTCTTGTTGTGTGTATTTCTAAGGCAGAAAGGGATACAGACTGATGATTTTCAGTTTCATTTCTTAGTTTTAATTCTGTTGGGATAAACATAAGAATCAGCTACATGTATCCAAGAACAAAACCACAGGAATGCAAAGAAAAATTCAATGATGATTAATTTAAAAAAATAAAGCAAGGCAGATGTGGTAACAAATACATGTAATGCCAGCTATTTGAGAGGCTAAGAAGGAAGCAGAACAGATTTGAGGCCAGCTTGGAAACTTAGCATGACCCTATCTCAGAATAAAAAGTAAAATGGCTGGGGAAATAACTCAGTGAGATATATAGCACTTGCCTAGCATGGGCAAGGCTCTGTGTTCAATCCTAAGCAACACACATACACATATACCACCATTAACAACAACTACCACCAACAAAGAAACAGAATCTTAAAATGTAAGTCCTTGTAAATGTGTACATCAAGGTACATGCCTCCTCCACCTATAGTGTATTTACCTGTAGTTGACTCTCTGGGACTGTCTTTGACATCCAAAGAGCCTTGAACCCATGGTTCTTCTCCTTGTTCTAGACAGGAGATCACTTTAGGTTTGGGGAGCCCAAATAATGCTGTCAAAGAGAAAAAAATTAGATCAAGGATTATTAACTTACCAGTCCTAATTTCAGACTTTCATAGTTACCCAAATGATGAAATGAACAGATTTCCATATGCAAAAGTATCGTATTTTCACTATAATGTATTCATGAGAGAACATGCAAAGCAGAGTAATAATCTCCAAGGCGGATCAATAAAAACAACATAGAGCACATAAAGCCAGTGCACATTTTCCCTCTTCCGTCACTAGGAGTACCCCATGTCTAACCAAGAGAGGAAAAACAAGTTGCAGAGGTTGAGAAAGATAGGCTGGTCAGTAATTCCTAAGACGATTTACCCTGAATAAAACTAGATGAAGGACTGGAGATTTAGCTCAGTGGTTCCGGCGCCTGCCTCACAAGTGCAAGGTCTCTGAGCTCAATCCCAGTAACCACATACAACAATGCTGGGCGTGGTGACTCACACTCACCAGCAATCAATTCCACATACCACAGTGCTGGGCGTGGTGGTTCATGCCTGTAATCCCAGCACTTGGGAGGCAGAGATAGGAGGATTGATGAGTTCAAGGTTTGCCTGGGCTACATAGTGAGCTCAGGGCCAGCCTGAACTACAAAGCAAGACCCTGTCTAAAAAAACAAAAACAAAACCAAAACAAAACAAAACAAAAAACAACTAGATGTAGGGGGCCAGAGATGTAGCTCAGTGGTGCCAAGACCGCCTCACCAGTGCAAGGTCCTGAGTTTGATCCCCAGTATGGGGTGTGGGAGGGGAGCAAATGGGAAAGATGGACTAGGGATAGTGGAGCCAGTGTCTAGGACAATAATTTGGGAGATTTGGTATCATATGCACAAATGATTACTGTCATAATTACAGCTGCTTACTTAGCTTCTATTTATTTAGCATGAGGCCCTGGACTAGGACAGATTTCTATCTCTCTTAAAAGTCAACTTCATATCTAGAAAGAGGTGGATCCCTTCTGAATAGACTGTCAAGTATGGGAAGTATCTATTACTTATTCTTTCCATAAAAACTTATGGAGGCCATGCATATAACATAGTAGTAGATCACATGATTAGGAAGCAAGAGGCCCTGGGTTCAATCCTCAATCAATCAATCTTTACTGGGTGGTTAGGATGTATTAGATACTATTCTATGGGTTGGGGATATAGGGAGAAGGAAGTCAGAGTCTCCTAATTTCATGAAATTTATGTTCAATTAACATAGTCAATTTGTCAATAAACAAAGTAAGTTTAGGAAATTTTTTTTTTTTTTTTGAGACAGGTAGTTCAGGCTGGCCCTCAGCTTACTATGTAGCCCAGACAAGCCTCAAACTCAGCAATCCTCCTGCCTCTGCCTCTCGAGTGCTGGGATTACAGGCATGAGCCACCACGCCCAGCATTGTGGGGTGTGGCTACTGATTACTGGTGGGCATGAGTCACCATGCCCAATATCATATCATTGTATGTGGTTACTGGGATTGAACCAGGGTTCTTCCGCTTGCTAGCAGGCTGCAGAACTGCTGAGCTAAATTTCCAGCCCCAGGAAAATGTTTTGAAGGAAACTAAAATACTAAAAATAATTCTAAGATTCTAATCTTGAAAGTCTATTTTAGATAAGGCTGTGAGGAGGTCTTTTTTGAGAAAGGAATATTTGAGCAGAAACTCAAAAATTGAGAGTTTCTCTTATTTGAATGGGGCCAAACCTTTCTCCAGGTGCTTCCACTTCTTCTCTTCTCTCTCTTTCTCTCTCTCCTGGCTGATGAATAGATACAGTGACCCTTTAAGAAGCCACAGCGACACAGATAAAGCAGATAATGCAGTTGACGCAGACCAATCATACACTGCTAAATGCAACTTCCGCCCTTGTGCCCAATCACACCCTGCCGCAGCACTGCTCCCGCCTTCTTGTCCAATCACATCACAAGCCACACTATATAAATGCCTGTAACTTCCATAATAAACGGGGAAGCTTCTCAACCAACACGGAGTCTGGGAGTTGTGACTCTGCATCCCTGCTCATCCTCCCGATTTAGATTCCTTACTTTATGACCCTCCACAATCTAGCCTTATCTCGTTGTCCGTGGTCAGACAAAAGAGACAGTATGGTAACCGGCCCAAATGAATGACATTTGAATATTAAGGAAAAGGGAAAGGTCAGATACAGGAAAGTAAAGAAGGGAAAGAAAAAAATTTGATGATAAAAAAGGAAACAAATCTTTTGTACATAGGGTGGTTGTAGAGAGAGCAGGGGAATGGGAAAAAAATGAGAATCAAGATGTGTCATGTACAGGTCCAAATTTTCAATGTTGAATGTGATCATAATGTATGTTTCAAATGTACCAATAAAGTCAATTTAAAAGTAGAAAAAGAAATCTCCAAGATAAAAAGAAAATGAGAGCTTTTATGATGTGGCAGGAAAGAGTACCTGGCAGAGTAGAGGGAAAGCAAAAAAATAGAGGGAAAGGAAAACTATGTCAAAAAACAGCAAGGAAATCAATATGGCTACAGAGAGGTGAACAGGTATTCAGAAAGCAGGAGATAAGGCTAGACTGTGGAGGGTCATAAAGTAAAGAATCTAAATTTAAGAAATCACTGCAGTGAAGTGATTTGAAGCAAAAAAACAGTATAACCTGGTAAGATTTCTTTTTTTTTTTTCTTTTTTTTTTTGCTTTTTTGGAGACAGGGTCTCGCTTTGTAGTTCAGGCTGGCCCTGAGCTCACTATGGTGCCCAGGCAAGCCGCTGCGAACTCAGCAATCCTCCTGTCTCTGCCTCCCGAGTGCTGGGATTACAGGCGTGAGCCACCATGGTAAGATTTCTTTTAAAATTCTGATTGCTCTATGGTTTATAGACTAGGAGGACAAGACTAGAGGCAGGGTGTCAGAAAACTATTTGGTTTAAAATGATGCTGGTTTAGACCACAACGCTAACAGTTCACAAGGTTGACTCATAGCTATACTCAAGGTATAATGGAAAAACGGAGTTAAGAAAAAAGTTGTTGGGGCCAGGGATTTGTGGTTCCAGCATCTGCCTGGCAAGCTCAGGGTCCCAAGTATGATTCCTGGTAACCACATACCAAAATACAAGGTGTGGTGACTCATGCCTGTAATCCCAGCACTCTGGAGGCAGAGGCAGGATTTCTGTGAGTTCAGAGCCAGTCTGAAATACAAAGCGAGAACCTGTCACAAAAAAGAAAGATGCTGATGGGTTACTAACAGGATATGATGGTAAGATTAAAAGGATGCTGCCAGGCATGGTGGCTCACGCCTGTCATCCCAGCATTCGGGAGGCAGAGGTAGGAGGATTGCTGAGTTTGAGGCTTGCCTGGGCTACATAGTGAGCTCAGGTCCAGCCTGAACTACAAAGCAAGACCCTGTCTCAAAAAAAAAAAACCAAAAGATTAAAAGGATGCCTATAGGGCCAGGGACTTAGCTCAGTGGTTCCACTGGCTGCCTGGCAAGTGCAAGGCCTCAAATTCAATCCCCAGTACCATATATCACAATTCTGGGAGTGGTGGTTCATACATGTAATCCTAGCACTTGGGAGGCAGAGGCAGGATTATTGAGTTCGAGGCTTGCCTGGACTACCTAGTGAGCTCAGGGCCAGTCTGAAATACAAAGTGAGACCCTGTGTCCAAAAAAAAAAAAAAAAAAAGATGCCTGCATATTTTCTGCCATGAGCAATGAGGTAATATTATTACCTTTCCTGAGAAAGGACATAGAAGAGCAGATTTGGGAGAGGAGGGGATGGATGAGGAATTCCACGTAGAAGAAGTAAGTATTTACAGTCGGGCGTGGTGGCTTACGCCTGTAATCCCAGCACTCGGGAGGCAGAGGCGGGAGGATTGCTGAGTTCGAGGCTTGCCTGGGCTACATAGTGAGCTCAGAGCCAGCCTGAACTATAAAGCAAGACCCTGTCTCAAAAAAAAAAAAAAAAAAAGAAATAAGTATTTACATTTGAAAAACTCCCCAAATGATCTGCACATCCATTTTCCCTTTCCTATATCAGTGAGCTAAGAGGCAATCAATTTCAGAAAGCATAAGACTCATAGAATTTTATTCTTAGTAGCCAAGAAGTATGACTTTACTTCTATACAAAGGGAGGAAATCTAGGCATGGAAGTGTATACCTATAATTCTATCACCAAGAAGGCTGATGCATGGGCCGGAGATTTAACTCAGTGGTTCTGGTGCCTGCCTTGCAAGCACAAGGTTCTGAGTTCGATCCCCGGTAACCACATACAATGCTGGGCATGGTGACTCACGCCCACCAGTCATCAATACCACATACCACAGTGCCAGGCGTGGTGGCTCACACCTGTCATCCCAGCACTCGGGAGGCAGAGGCAGGAGGATTGCTGAGTTCCAGGCTTGCCTGGGCTACATAGTGAGCTCAGGGCCAGCCTGAACTACAAAGCGAGACCCTGTCTCAAAAAAAAAAGAAGGCTGATGCAAGAGGATCACCCTGCATTTGAGGCCAATCTGGAATATATAGTGAGTTCAAGGTCAGCCTGAACTACATATAGAGACTGTCTCAAAAACAAAACAAAACAACAAAAACCTCAAAATAAAAACAAAGGGAGAATCCTTACCTACAGAGATGACATTCTCATAGTTTTCCTGCATTACATCATTGTAGAGAGCCTTCTGAGTGCTATCCAGTAACTCCCATTCTCCCTGGGAAAAATACATGGCTACTTCTTCAAATGTCAATAAATTCTGAAGAAGAAAATAGACTTAGTTCAGTACTTGCCACTTCAGAGGCAGCTTAATCATGTGGCTAAGAACTGTAAGACAGACCAGACAGTAAAATAATTAGTTTCTTTTTTTCTTGAGACAGGGTCTCACTGTAATTCAAACTGGCCTTGAACTTACTATGTAGCTCAAACTGGCCTTGAACTCAAAAGCAATCCTCCTGAGTGCTGGGATTATAAGCATATAACACCATAATCAGCCCTAAAAAAAAACAAAAAAACAAAACAAAACAAGAAATAGCTGAGAAATATGATTACAGACATACACCATGTAAGGATATTTTGGTAATGACTGGACACATATAGAACAGTGGTTTCATAAGATTATAACGGAGCTAGAAAATTCTTTTACTTAGTGACATCACAGCACAGTCTATTTCTCTTATTGTGGTGAGGCTGGTATAAAAACCTACTGTACGGCCGGAGGGTTAGCTCAGTGGTTCCAGCGCCTGCCTCGCAAGCATCAGGTCCTGAGTTCAATCCCTGGTAACCACAAACAATGCTGGGCGTGGAGACTCACGCCCACCAACAATCAATATCACATACCACAGTGCCAGGCGTGGTGGCTCATGCCTGTAATCCCAGCACTTGGGAGGCAGAGACAGGAGAATTGCAGAGTTGAAGCTTGCCTGGGCTACATAGTGAACTCAGAGCCAGCCTGAACTACAAAGCAAGACTCTGTCTCAAAAAAAAAAACAAAAAAAAAACCACACACACACACACAAAAAGCCTACTGTACTGCCAGTTGCACAAAGTATAACACATAGTTATATACTATGCTACACAATACTTAATAAATTTACTGGTTTATAATCAACTTATTGTGGCATATTTAATTGTTATTCTAAAATGTGCTTCTGTGGGCCCAAGGATTTACCTTAGTGGTTCTGGCATCTGCCTGGCAAGTGCAAGGTCCAAAGTTCGATCCCCAGTACCATGTATCACAATGCCAGGCATGAGTTCGAGCTAGCCTGGGCTACATAGTGAGTTCAGGGCCAGTCTGAACTACAAAGTGAGACCCTGTCTCAAAAAACTGGAGAAAAAAAAAAGTACTTATAAGAAGTTTGCTATAGAATAAATAGTATGTCCACCTTATGACAGTAGCAACCACATACTTATTTTTTTTTTTTTTTTGAGACAGGGTCTTGCTTTGTAGTTCAGGCTGACACTGAGCTCACTATGTAGCCCAGGCAAGCCTTGAACTCAGCAGTCCTCCTGCCTCTGCCTCCAGAGTGCTGAGATTACAGGTCTGGCATTGTGGTATGTAGTACTGATTGACGGTGGGTGTGAGTCACCATGCCTGGTATTGCTATATGCAACCACATACTTCTTGTGTCTACTTTGCCTCTAGACTGTATCAAGAGACCTCAAGTAGGGGCTGGGGATTCAGCTCAGTGGTTCTAGCATTTGCCTGGTAAGCACAAGGTCTCTGGTTTGATCCCCAGTACCACATACCACAATGACAGCTATGGTGGCTCACACCTATAATCCCAGCCCTCAGGAGGCAGAGGCAGGAGGATTGCTGAGTTCAAGGCTAGCCTGGGCTACATAGGGAGTTCAGAGCCAGCCTGAATTACAAAGTGAGATTGTCTCAAAAAAACTTAGAGAGAAGTAGGGGGAGACCTCAAGTGACTACAACATGTAGGTTTAGACACTACATGGTGACTAAACATTAGATAAGCCTAATGTATGATGTTTATACAATGAGATAATACCTAATGACACATTTTCAGGAAATAGTCCCATCATTAGGAATGGATACCTATATTTTAAAAAGTGAGAGGCACAAAGGGCCTAAGCAATCAGCACATAGCTTAGGAGGAACCCATTTCCCCAGGACAGAACAATTAAGTCTAACACACCTCTAAGCTCCCTTTAGGTTGCATGAATCATGGGCAGTGGGAAAGACATCCCTAAACCACTGGAAAGTACCTGGGACTCAGGCAAGATGAGCTCAGGTGTTACTATCCAGTCTTTGGTAGTTGTCTGCTCAGGAAAGGATAGAATCTGTCGAACAGGTTCACCTGTGGGTAGAAAAGAGTCAGAGAAAACTGCTCATTTCTATCAACACCCTGAGCTCATATCTAAAATGCAGATTCTGACTAGGTCAGTAGACATAGGACACTTTTACAAGTGTGTTGTTTGTCATGTCAGATGTGATTTTTTTCATTAAAAAAAGAACCAAGTGCCTATAAACCATTAGAATCAGTTTCCTTAGTTGACATAAGAAGTAGAATCCCTTTTTATTTTCCTCTAATGAAATAAACTATTCCGAGTCAGGCAAAAATTATTTTATTTTTTATTATTTTTTTCTGTCACTAATAGCCCAGGTTTTTTAAACAGCCCATTCCTGACCCCTATCTTCCTTTATTTTATGAAGTTGGCCCAAACTTTCTGCTTTCTTTTCCTCCTCTCCACTTGTCTGAGGAACACAGTTCAGTGTTACTACCAAGGATCTGTGGTCTGGATGTTTCTACGCTATAGGCCAGCCCCACCCTCACTTAGAGGTGGTGCATTCTATTACTGCCTGAAGAGATGTCATAACTGCTACCAGGGCTGCTTTTACAAATCCATAGAGGTGGGTACACAGAAAATGCCCATGACATTTTGGCTATAGAAATCACAGTTGCAGTTCCCAGAAGGAAATTACCAAGAAACTACTTACCTATCTTATATATAGGCTCAGTTTCCTTAGAAGTATTCTTATTCAGCTGTTCTTGTTGTCCCTGGTATGTATTCCAAAATTCTTTATCTTGGGACATGCTCTCTGTTTGAGACTCTGCTGGATTAAGCTTGAAACCTGGGGCCTCTGCTGCTTCTTCCAAGAGCAATGCTTCCTTTCCCAGTTCATGGACTGTAACCTAGAAATAATTCCCATCCTTGTTATCACAGACGTTACTTTGGTTGAGGGGTGTAGGCAGGAGAAGGAACAAGTATATACCCCAAATGTAGGAAGTATGAGACAAAAAAAGACAAAAGGTCTTAAAGGGAGATTAGCCCATTCTCTTTTTACAGTGTTCTGTGTTCAGAGTACTTTTTTCTTACTTTTTGTTGACCGAAACTCGCTCTGCAGAGCATGTTTCCTTTCTTACCTTTAATAAATGTAAAACCTATCATTAAAAAAGATACTGGATTATTGATATCTATAAAGAACTACCCACAAATCTGGGGAAATTCAGATAAATTTTTTTTAAACCCAAAATACACAACCCCTGCACCCTGTATGTCTATGAAGACAAGCCCTGTCGTCATAGAGTTCCACTCAGACCACTAGCAGGATTAGGTAAGTCACATACTATATTATGTTGCGTTGTGTAACTTTTTCCTCTTGATTTAAATCCTTTCCTTAGTGGGTTTCTATTTTTCATTTTCTCTAAAATAAAATTAAAATATGTAATAAAAATTTGCCTGTCAGATTTTCTTATGGTCAAGAAAGGTTTTCACAAATGCTGGATACATATCAAACAGGAGGAAGAGTGGTTCCAACCTATCTCCAAATGATTTTGACACCAAACATACATCCTGCTTTGTAGCCTTCATGGTAGGTCTGAAACTACCAGGTATTTGGCACCTGCCCAAGAATACACCTTAGCTCCCCAGTCATCAGCAAAGGTAAGGATTAATCACTGAAGACAGCAGAGAAGGCTCATGTATTACGGGGAGGACAAGATCTTTCAGTGTCATCTCATAGCTATTGTTAGGATTTTACTTCTTTTAAAATTTTGTTTCCACTGGGCATGGTGGCTCACGCCTAAATTCCCAGCACTCGGGAGGCAGAGGCAGGAAGATTGCTGAGTTCAAGGCTTGCCTGGGCTACACAGTGAGTATGGGAGAGGTCTAAGCATGGCTAGGACAAGTGCACCACATGCATATTTCCTAGAGCATGCTGGTTGAGATTTACCTCCCAACATGCCCAGGAAAACTTTTAGGAGCTGGAGCACACTTGCTTCCATGCACTGAGCCTTGCTCCTGGCCTGTGGACTTCCCCAGGTCCCTCCTCTAGTTATCTCCATGACAACCTCAGGCTCTACAAGGCTGACCTTAAGAGACATTATATATGGCCTTGCCCTGTCAGTCTATGCCATGTATCTTTAGCCCCCTACACCTCCCTATATAAGAATGTACGCAGCTTAATAAAAGCAGAAGCATTCCAGAAACCTTCGGAGTCTGGGTCTTAACTCTGTGCCTCACCCTCCCTGGCCAGGAACCCCACACACTTCACAAAGGCAGTGAGTGGGCTCAGGGCCAGCCTGAACTACAAAAGTGAGAACCTGTCTCAAAAAATTTTTGTTTCTCTATTTCCTTGTCCCTTACAGTCTTTCCCTAGTTTACTTTTCTTTCTTGCTGTCCTTTGTTCTCCAAGTGTTCTCCCCACTTTGGATTTGCCCTATTTCTCCATTAATATCTTTCACAGTGGACCCTCAAGTTACAACTGGCCTGATATATGAACAACTTGGGTTAACTAGGTTAACAGAAGATTCACCTGCCTCTTATTATCAATAGTGGGTACCCAAGTAAACATCTAGATCCAAGCTGTATTGACATACAACCAACTTGAGTTACAACTAGTCCTTGGGAACCTTGTAAGTCAGGGGTCCACCGTACTTCTAAGAATACAGCTGCTGTCTCCCTAGTTAAGGTATCATTTCATTGTAGCTTCAAAGAAGGCAAAATTCAACTCTATTTCTCTGAAGCAAGGGAAGTCTCTCCTATGATCTCTGGAACTGGTACACTGACTCGTTTGTTTATGGTTTTAAATCCTAATTGTCTTAAAGGAACAACAGAAGTGACCTAATTCATCATTTTTCAAATAATTGCTCCCATCCCGATTATGTCCACCTTCATCCAATTTCACTGTATGTGTCAGGAATGTTTCTTCTCACCCTGTTCTTCATTTGACCAGATTCTCTCTGCAAGTGTTCTACCAGTGCCACAGCCTCCTCGATGTTTTGTGGATGGTACTTTTGCATCTGGGTCTGTGTCTCCCAAGGCAGGATGGTTAGGAACTGTTCTAGTACCAGAAGTTCCAAGATTTGCTCTTTTGAGTGGATCTCCGGTCTCAGCCACAGATGACATAATTCCTGAAGTTGGCTAACAGCCTCACGAGGTCCAGCTGCGGTGTGATAATGGAAGTTCCGGAAGTACCAGCAAGAGCTCTTGGGATCAAGATTGTCTGTTTGTGGAAATTTTGTACTTTGACTACCACCTTCTATGACAGATTCCTTAGTCTCCCATAGTGCCCTGATCTGAGGATCCAAATGCTCAACCACCTTCAGATCAATCATCATCATTCTGTTCTGACAAAAGTTTTGTTTTTGTGTCTGAACTTCACTGGTGCCACCTTTGACAACTGAGACGCCAACTGGTTTGGTACAAAATAAAAATATCTTCTTTCTAAGGGCAAGGTAGGAAAAAGTTTATGTCAGCAAGAAATTTACATGAACGTAATACCTATTACTTATGGGAGAAAATTGAACAAAAAAGGTCTTATCTTGCTTTCCCTTTAAAATCAATTGCCAGACCACTTTTTTTTCCCTATTATTTTTATAGTACCCAAAGTTCAACCCAGTTCAGAGAAAACAAAAGGAAACTGATGGCGCTACTTTTCCTTTCTTTTTTTTTCTTTTTGAGAGAGGGTCTTGCTTTGTAGTTCAAGCTAGCCCTGAGCTCACTATGTAGCCAGGCAAGCCTTGAACTCAGCAATCCTCCTTCCTCTGGCTCCTGAGTGCTGGGATTATAGACGTGAGTGACCATACCTGCCATTGTGGTATGTGGTACTGACTGCTGGTGGGTGTGACACACCACACCTGGTATTATTGTATGTGGTTACCAGGTATCCAACCAGGGACCTTGCACCTGCTAGGAGGTGCTGGAACCACTGAGCTAAATCATCCCACTACTTCTTTTTGAGATAGGGTCTAACTTTGTAGTTCAGGCTGGCCCTGAGCTCACTATGTAGCTCAGGCAAGCCTCAAACTCAGCAATTCTCCTGCCTCTGCCTCCTGAGTGCTGGGATTACAGGTTTGAGCCACCAAACACAGCATTTGTAGTATGTGGTACTGACTGCTGGTGGGCGTGAGCCACCACATCCCATATTGCTGTATGTGGTTACCAGGGATTGAACCAGGGACCTTGTGCTTGCTAGGCAGGTGCCAGAACCACTGAGCTAAATCTCTGGCCCACTTTTTCTTTTAACAACTTAGGAAAGGTTGGTAGTTAGGAAATTGGTATCTACTATAGCTGAAAGGAGTTTTAAGAATATCGAGTTAGCTGGTGTGTTTACTATCCTATTTTTCACCGTAAGGGAAAAATATAAGGCAATAAGATTAGAACAGGGCCAGAGATTTAGCTCAGTGGTTCCAGCGCCTGCCTCGCAAGCACAAGGCCCCAAGTTCAATCCTGGCAACCAAATACAATGTTGGGCATGTTGACTCACGCCCACCAGCCATCAATACCACATACCACAGTGCCAGGCATGGTGGCTCACGCCTGTAATCCCAGCACTCGGGAGGCAGAGGCAGGAGGATTGCTGAGTTCCAGGCTTGCCTGGGCTACATAGTGAGCTCAGGGCCAGCCTGAACTACAAAGCGAGACCCTGTCTAAAAGAAAAAAAATGATTAGGAGAACACTGTGAATGTCTCTTAAACTTTAAGAGTTCACCTCAATCTTTAAGAAGGGGGTACAACCTCTATAAGCCTTATCCGCTTGTGAAGACAGAACCTTCTTTTTATGGAACATTTGATACTCTCCTTTCTACTCTGAACAATGGCAGGACAGCTGAAATGGTGAAACTAAAGTAGAAGGTAAATAATTCAAGGGAGGGCCGGGGATTTAGCTTATTTGTTCTGGCCTCTGCCTTGCAAACGTAAGGTCCCAAGTTCAATCCCCAGCACCACATACCACAAAGCCTAGAGGCAGGGGGATTGCTGAGTTCACGGCTTGCCTGGGCTACATAATGAGCTCAGGGTCAGCCTGAACTACAAAGCTAGACCCTGTCTCAAAAAAAAAAAAAAAAAGAGTAGCCATGTTTTTCTCAGAAACCATCTCCCTACTAAGCAATTAGGGCTCTTCATTCAATGTAGATTTCACAAATTTTTACATGTTTATCTGATCTAGAAAAAAAATCCACAGTCACCTTTTGTTTACATAATGCCCAGAGTTTTGTTTTTAAACGAGAATGGGAAGTTTGTGTTTTGGGGTTTTTTCCCACGATGACCCCAAGCCCCACCCTGAGCTGGGAGCTAGTGATGATTAGCGATCCTTTTGCTTATTTTATGTTTCTTCAACGGTCTTTTAGGTCTGTAAATGAGGCTAAATAGAGATTTATGATGAGTCTCACTTCCCCTGAGGTGAACTAAAATCAGTCCAGGATGCCACGAATATTTAAAAATATGGCAGGCTGGCAGGGCATGGTGGCTCACGCCTGTAATCCCAGCCCTTGGGTGGCAGAGGCAGGTGAATTGCTGAGTTTGAGGCTTGTCTGGGCTACATAGTGGGCTCAGGATCAGCCACAACTACAAAGCAAGACCGTCTTTCAAAAAAAAAAAAAAAAAGCCGGGCGTGGTGGCTCATGCCTGTAATCCCAGCACTTGGGAGGCAGAGACAGGTGGATTGCTGAGTTCAAGGCTTTCCTAGGCTACATAGGGAGCTCAGAGCCAGCCTGAACTACAAAGCGAGACCCTGTCTCAAAAAAAAAAAAAAAAAAGGCAGGCTTCTTGTTGCCCTTTCTCCTTTAAAGGCACAGGGCCCAGACCTCATATTCCTATCAAGAGTTCTACCACTGGGCTTTATTTCTACTCCTGAAGCCGCACTGATCCCTCCTCCTGGGAAAACAGTGGTGGGCACCAAAATGTCAGTGAAAGCGGAAAGTTTCTCTGGGTGCAGAAATAGGCGCTGGTACCAGTCTCAGGTGGACATGGTGCTGGGGTAAGGGGCAGAACGAACGTCTATCGTGGCCACGGGCTGAACTTGCGCAACTGGTACAAAGGATGACTCCTGAAGATAGATGAAGGGCTCTCTCCGGCCGGTCAAGTTTCAGACTCGATAAGAGAAACGCTGCTGCCTACGGAAGAGGACTGCCTCCCGTGGCCCGCCCGCCTAGCAGCGGCCGCCTAAAGGAAGCAGCTTCTAGGTTACCTCAGGCAGCCGGG
Organism: Thryonomys swinderianus; assembly: GCA_004025085.1. Taxonomy (NCBI): domain Eukaryota; kingdom Metazoa; phylum Chordata; class Mammalia; order Rodentia; family Thryonomyidae; genus Thryonomys; species Thryonomys swinderianus. Next base: position 21,574 of record PVIC010025856.1, read on the forward strand.
CTCCCACAAAGGCCGCTTCCTGTTTTCTTCGGGCCAATTGCGTGCCACCGCCCAACCTGACTCCGCTTCAAAGAGGGCAGCTCTGCGCCCACGGCAGTCTAAGCCGGGCTGGCGAGTGGGTCCCCAAGGTTGGTGGCTCAAGGTTCGGCCCCAGCCGTCCACGATCCACCTAACGGCAGCTATTCCAATGCAGCCCGGGATCCTTGCGCATGACAGGAAGCGGAAGTGACGAAGGCCGGGTCTTCGCGCGGCCCCGCCCCCCGCTCTGGTTGAGGAGCCAAGGTGACTGCGTCAGGTTTGCGCTCCCTGCGCAGTGGGAACAGACGCGGGCTCGAGAGGGCAGGTGTGTGGGTCCTCCAAAGCACTGGAGAGCCGGGCACTGGGCTCGGCGCTTGGCTTCACCTCCTGTCTCGTCTCTAGTGTCTGTGTTGCCCTCGGCCGGCTGGTAGCCTGCACCCTGGAGAGGTTAGGCTGCCGCCTGTGCAAGCTCTACGCCGTGCGCCTGGTCCGTAGTGCTCAGGCTGACGTTTTGAGGCTCATCGCAGCCTACTCGAGGAAGAGATTGGTTTCGTCCCTCGCAGGCCACTGCTAGATCAGAAAGGACGACCTCAGAGGTTTTTGTTCGTATGATGCTTTCTTCACAACTTATGTTTCCTGTGAGGTAGGTTTTAACTTGTGAAATAGGTTCTTCTATTTGTATTTCTCCTTGACACTTGGAAAATGACGGGATCAGGGTCACACAAGTTACCAGTGGCACCTGCCAAACTGGAATATAGGGTTCCTGAAGATGGTTTCCTGAATGAAGAAGGCATTCCATGCATGTGTACCGAATTATATATATGAATCTTAGCGTTTTGGGTTGTTGGCAATCTCCAAGTTTTCTTAATGCCATCCTGTCCCAGTCCAGGGATTATTCATTAAATGTACTTTGTGCTTTTGCCCTCCAGTAAGCTAAAAGTCTGAAGCAGGGGCGGAAGATTTAGTTCAATGGTTCCGGCACCTGCCTAGCAATGCAAGGTCCTGGGTTTGATCCAGGTAACCATATACAACAACACCAGGTGTGGTGACTCACACCCACCAGCTATGAGTACCACATATTACAGTGCTGGACAGGATGGCTCACACCTGTAATTGTTGGGAACAGTCCTGTTTGGGAGAAATAATTAGAAGATCAAAACTGACCAGGCCTTCTTACAGACAGACTTTGGACTTAACTATGTTGGCAAAAGAATCCTGTTGGGGAGGAATAATTGGAATGCCCTTCCTGGCTGCCTAGACTTTGCACTCAGCTCACCTTCACCTTGGATAACAACAGGACTCTCTGGTCGTTCCACATGCTGTGATGCTTCAAGGTGGAACTGCTCTATTTTCGTGTTTACCATGCCTTCTGAGTCTTTGTTACATTTTTGTTACTGGAGAGGTGCTGAATAAAAGTTGTGGCAGGCTAGGGCCTGAGGTCTTTTGCTACCCAGAGTAGCATGGATCAGGCCCAAGCTCAGTTTCTCTAAGCCTCATATTATTTCACTGTGTGCCATCGACTCACAGGAGACTAGAACCTAAATCCAAAGTTATGTTCCCTTCCCCTGGATCCCACATGTAATCCCAGCGCTCAGGAGGCAGAGGCAGGAGGATTGTTGAGTGTGAGGCGTGCCTGGGCTACATAGTGAGCTCAGAGCCAGCCTGAACTACAAAATGAGAAGCTTTCTAAAAAAAAAAAGTAACTCTGGGAGCACCATTTGCAGGTTCTGGATAGAACATCTTTCTGGGGCAGTTCTTAGGTAAGTTTAAGGTAAAAATTATATAAAAAGCCATTGTAGTTTTTGCTTTGGGACAGGAAAGCATCATACTTCTCTTAGGCATAGGTGGTGATCTTTTTAAATGAGAGTAAGTAAACAATAATAATGAGAATTTGAGTCTGTGTCAAAAAAGGTTCATTTCCTTAGAATCTCAGTCAGGTTGGTATGTAATGCTTTTAAGTGATTATTGCTCCCAATTTCTCAGAATCAGTGGACAGTAATTCCCCTATCTTGAGGTGATCACTACTTGCTCTATGGTGAGTTAATATATACTTAGAACTTATTAAATTGACTAAATTAAGTGTGCCCTTAGATGTTATTCCCAGGCTTGAATATAACACAAGGAGGAAATTGGTCAAAGTGAGAAAAAGAATGACCTAGGGCCAGAGATTTAGCTCAGTGGTTTGAGCGCCTGCCTAGCAAGTGCAAGGTCCCTGGTTCAATCCCTGGTTACCACATACAACAATACTGGATGTGGTGGCTCACAACCACTGGTAATCAGTACCATATACCATAAATGCTGTGTTTGGTGGCTCAAGCCTGTAATCCTAGCACTCAGGAGGCAGAGGCAGGAGGATTGCTGAGTGTGAGGCTTGCCTGAGCTACATAGTGAGCTCAGGGCCAGCCTAAACTACAAAGCGATACGTCTTAAAAAAAAAAAAAAAAAAGACCCTGTGCAAAGAAGAGGAAGCAAAGCACAAATGATAAACAGCATATGAGCCAATGATGATTTTTACTATGTGAGGTTTGGTGCCACAGTTCTTACCCTTCTGTGGAGCCCACTAAAATTGCTTGTCTTTCTTTTAGATTTCACCTGTCCCTTGGGCACCACTTTAGAAATGATGAACATGCAGCTAGGAGACAAAGCAAGTATACTGAGTTAATTCTGAGACACCCACACAACTCCCATAGAAGACTTAATAAATATATTTGCTGGGTAACTAACTAGAGTTAATGATACTGATACTGACAGTAAGTAATTTTTTTTTTTGAGTCAGGGTCTTGCTTTGTAAGTAATGTATTTTTTTTTCCTGTTCCCCTTTATAATAGTTAACTGTTTAGTAATTGACAGATATACATGCCTCTTTTAGAACGTTTCTTAGTCAGTCATTGGTTTCACACTACATACTATGCCTACATACTATGTTAGATTCTTTCATGATCCTTTCGTGCTCCATAGCTCAGTGCTTTAACTTTATATTTCTAGATGAGAAAATTCTGTATACTGTAGTTTGAGAAAGAATGGGAATAACTGAGATACCAGTCATTTTCTTCTCACATATTTTTCTTTCTTCATAGCACCTGGAATGGGTAAAAATGCCAATTGTTGTTTCTTCCCATGAAATTGTGTAGCTGAAATGAAATCCATGAAATTAATCTAGAGTAGTACATGTCTAAAGACCTGGAATGTTTCTGGGCACTGTCAGCAGGACCTGAAAGAAATATTTGAGGGTGCAAAATACAGAAGATTTTGCCAGCAAAAAGGCTTAATGGCAAACAGTTGAACAGATACAAGTAGAATAAACTAAGTTTTGAATTTTTTCAGGCAGTTCAAATTAAATGAAATGTACACTGAAGAGAAATTGAAGTCTCAAGTATGAGAAGTATGTTATTTAGCATCTTGTAAATTTGGGGAAACAAATGAAAGGACAGATCTTTTTTTTTTTTTTTTTTT
>PVIC010025857.1:0-24965 GCA_004025085.1 Thryonomys swinderianus
GAATGTGATGAGGGGAAGGAATAAATATGATACAGAAAGAAAATAAAAGAGCATGTATAAAGGGGGAGGGGGGGAGTGGGTAGGGATATGGGTAAAAATGAGAATTAACTTGTGGCATATACTGGTACAAATTTCCCAATGTTATATGTGATTTTGAGATGTATATAAATTGTACCAATAAAGAATTCAATTAAAAAAAAAGAATTTCCCTGACCACATGAGGAAAACCAGTCTTAAAATGTTGGGTTTCAAGGTACATAACAGCTTGTCTCCTTGGGATAGAGGGTGCTGGAGATTGAGTTTAATTGCATAGAAAATGATCTAAGCAATCATGTGTACTGGCGAAATTCTGAATGCTGAAGTTTGGGCGATGTTCTCTGTCAGTTGTCTGCATATTTCTACATATTGATATGCCAGGCATATAATACACTTGCGGAACAGTGGAAACCTTGTATCTGGATTATTCCTAGACTTTGTCGTATCTGTCCATTTGGTGCAGACTTGGGTTGTTCTGCTATAATAAAACTATAATGAAAGTAAGATATAAACACTTTCCACTTGATAGAATTATGAGGATACGTGGGGGTTGGGAGGCCACCAAATTTGAAGCCAGCTGTTTCTAATGAGGGTGAGGCCTCTGAATTTGTGCCTTGGATCTGAATACAGCCAGTCATATAATGGACTGTGCCTCACTTTTAAAGCTTACCTTATTCATAGAGTGGATGTTATAAGCCATGTACAATCCATGCGATAATCTAAAAATTAATCATATAACATTGATGAAATAAGCTGAATACCTCAATTCTTTAAAGATCTAGAAGACAATATTTAGATGATACTTTAAAATAGATGTATTGAGGAACAAAAAGATCAAACATTATTATTAAAATACTTTAAAAAATACACCTGAATGCCGGGCGTGGTGGCTCACGCCTGTAATCCCAGCACTCGGGAGGCAGGGACAGGAGGATTGCTGAGTTCGCGGCGGCTTGTCTGGGCACCATAGTGAGCTCAGGGCCAGCCTGAACTACAAAGCGAGACCCTGTCTCCAAAAAAGCAAAAAAAAAAAAAAAAAATACACCTGTATCTCTTAGTGGAAAGTGAGTTTTCTTTCATTTTGCTGCTTTCTAATTCATGTTCAATAAATCTGAACTACTTTTCTAGGAAAAAAGAATGAAATTATCTGAATCTCAGAAGCACATCATTACAAGAAAAGTTTCAATTGTTTCCTTATTGTATAGCATGTTTCTGTGGCCACATGTTGAATACTGCTGCTATGGTTGGCTGGAACTCAGCCTCATATCCTCCCTGCTTGAACTAACTAGGTCCTCAGCATTTGGACTTCAGTCCCTTTCCCCTTTCAGGAAGGTTCTCTCAGCTCACAGAACTTCTGCTTTAGAAGAGCTCTGTGGGGGTGCCCAAGAGAGCCCTGAGAAAATGCTACTTATCCAGTGTCTCTCCTTTTATATGAAAGAGGAAAAACTGGAGTCCAAAGGGCCGCAAAAACTGGAGCTATCATACAATTTAGTGCAGAAAGAACAGGTAGGGATGCACTCTTCGGCTCTGGGCACATTTTCTGATAGTGTGATGCCATGTGATACGGATCAACCGGGATAGAATGGGCCACTGTGGCCCAGCCTATTCGTTCCATCCTGATATCCTATTCCTCTCTGGAATGAGAAAAACAAAATGAAATTTAAAGTATCCATTAGGGGACTTTTTGCATTTTATAATTTTTAATTTGCATGTTAACTTGTCTCTTAAACAATCATCACCTCACACAAACCCAGGTAAGTTAATTCTACTTCTGATTTTAAGAATTTTCATTGTTTGATACACTAATAAATGGCAACACAACTTTGTGAATAGTGATATTTTGTGGTTTTTTGATATGTAAATGATTAGACTTCAGGTAATTTGTTGGGGGGGAACAGTGATGTTATAAAGTATTCCACCAAATTGCTGTATATAGTTATTTAATCTTGTAAATTAATAGAGAAATACATGCATTCCATTTCCTTACATCTAACACAGCACTTTCTTTTTAAAAAAATTGAATTCTTTATTGGTACTTTTTACATACAGCTCACAATCAGACTCAACATGGCGGAATTTGTACCAGTATATGACATGAGTTAATTCTCATTTTTACCCATATCCCAACCCACCCCACAATACCCCATCCACTATATACATATGTTTTCTTTTTCTTTTCAAATAATATTTGTTCTTTCCCCTCATTACTTTCCCCTACTGCATTCCCTTTGAGTATTTCCTATTTCATAAAATCTATCATACATTCTAGAACTCATCTACAGGTTCTCAAACCAAAGAAAAGATATGGTATTTACATATCTGTGCTCTATTTATTTCACTTATTAGTGTGTCTCGAGGTGTGTCCACTTGCACATAAATGTATGAAACTTGTTCTTTATGGCAGAGTAATACTCCATTTTATAAGTGCTTTCTAAAGAAACTGTAAAAGCCAGTTTAGAATGAGCTTGCACTGAGACTGGAAACTCTAGACCTTACCCCTGCTGTAACACATTGAGGTGAAGCTATAATTTTTGCAGTAAGAAAATGATGTTAATAAAACTTTTCTTCCTTATTCCACCCTTTGTTGTTTAATAAGTTACTAATGATAATAATCACTGTACTAGGTGCAGTGAGTATTCTTCAGACAGAAAATCTCTTCGGCCACCACAAGAGGCAGTGTTCATGCCATAGGTGCTGCTTAAGATAAAGAGCTCTCATGAAGCTACCAAAGGACAAACTATTTTCATCTGAATCTATGATGGCTCAGGAAATGCGTTGGAAAATACTTTTTTTTTCTTTCTTGCACAACTCTACCCACCCATAGTTCATGCACTGACTTTGTTTGGCCTTAGAAAAGGATGAACAGAAAAGTAGGTAGGGGTTTGTAGGAACGGAGAAATTTATGAGAATGTATGAATCTTAGGTCAACATCATAATGATGTATATTTCCTGGCACAGTTTTTGTACTTTAACAATACTAGACACTCTAGTGCATTGACTCTATCATATTTTCACTGTCAATTGATCCTATTGCACCTTGGATTCTATTTATAGACACTTTTTTCAGAGAAGTTTCTTCCCAAATATTTCCCAGCAAAATTTCAACTGTAATTAAATTCAATCTTTAAATTATACGTGGTTTCACTCTGCAGAACTGTTTTCTTTAGAGAAAAAAAGTAACATTACTATCATTATTTTTATTGTCATTATTATTATTTTATCACTAATCTCAAGTGAAATTTAGTGGTGCCTGACAGACAGGCTATCTTTCTGGAAATCTCATTTCCCATTTCCCCTTAGACAATGACTTTATCCCTCTTCCTTTTTCTAGAAACTTTCAACACGCCTTCCATCTTCATACTATCACCAATTTAGTACTTATTTCACTCACAGAATAGAAGCAATCAGAAAAACCTTCCACCTGCTGCCATCATTTTGGTTTCAAAATTTCATGCATCTGTACCAGTGCATTTCCCCCCTTCTTGTTATGTCTATGAACATTAGTCTTTTTACCTAAAGCCAATTTCACTGTTTTCCTCTCATCTACCCCAAGCCCTCACTCCTGCGTTGTTTCCTCCTCTCCTAAAGCATCACTTTTCCCTCACTACAGGAAACTTTTCATCGGCTTGCAAACCTGTGGCATTATCTCCCATTGAACTCGCATTTCTTCCCAGCCAATGCTTTATTTCTCTACCTCTACAACTTTCCTGGAAACCTTTTGAAAATGTTGTTTAAATCCTAAGTTATATACCTTCAATTCACTCTTAAAAATTATTTTATTGTGATATGTAATACATGTGTGAAACTCTACAGAAAATGGAATGTATACCAATAATACATATGAATGATTATAAGCTAAAATAAGAAATAGAGCCGAGCTAATATTCCAGGATCTCCATATATTCCTTCCTAATTGTGTTTCTTTTCCTCCTCACAATAGAGAACTACCTTGACATTTGTAATTGTCATTTTTTCCTTTTACTTATAATTTGACTTCTAAAATATGCATCCTTACATTATTACTTTCTTACTTAGCTTTGAATATGTAATACTTGAAATCATGTGATAAATACTTTGTGCCTTATTTTTCATCTCTGTTATATTTGTAAAATTCATCCGTGTTCCTTGTTCATTTGTGTCGCTATGTATGTTCCAGTATGACTGTATTCATTATGTCATTTATCGTTCTGTGGCATATCACTGTTTGATATGCCTTTTCATTAAATTTACTTTTGTTTTCGTTATGGCCCCAAATCTCTCTGTTCAAGGTCTTCAAATCACCCAAGTCAATGCCAATTTCCATCACTACATTCTGGGACCTGTGGGCATCATTTGGCTCAATTCATCAAGCTCCTTGGAACAGATACTTCTCTTGGCATCTGGGATATCGCACTGTCAATTTTCCTTCTATCCTTATTGCTACTTCTTACTAGTGCCCTTTGTTAGTTATTCATATTCTAAATCTTAAGTATTGAAATACCTCAGGAATCAGTCTTTCCCTCTTGGATTTATTTTCGTGTCTTAGACAATTTTACACAATATATAGCTTTGGCAATCAAACATATAATCATTTTTATGTGTGATTTCCCTAGGCTTGGATCTCACTTGGAAATCTTACTTCATATGTTGAATGATTCCATATAGAAACTTAAATGCATAAAATCAACTCTGTTCTCATCTATTGATTTCATCTCTCTCTACTGGCAAAACTTTCTCAACTCAGAATAAGGAAATTACATTCTATGCTCAGACAATAAACAAGTCATCATCCTTGAACTTTTCTCCTATCAGGTTAAGTATAATTTTCCAAAGTTAAAATGTGGATCACATATAAGATAAAATGAATATATGCAAAAGACAATTTAAATAGGAAACCAGTAAAACATATTTATAAAAGCACTAAGAATTAAATATTAGGAAAGGATTTTTGAAATAGATATAAAGGTGGTTAGTGTCTGACAGAGGAATAAACTAAGAGTTAGGCATTATCTTTTCCATTAGATAAGAATTATTTGCATCAGTACTAGCTGTAAGTCTGTAAGTTAATGTATAATTTAATGACATATGGAACCTTTAATCTAAAAAATCTACATATTCTGAGATAAATGTTAGGCAGATTATTGTTGTTATAAAACTTTGGAAGGACTTGCAATCCACATTTTACCTTACTTGAAGGTTTCATGTAATTTTTAACATAAAAAGACACCATATCAATAAATACACTTATAAAAAAATCCAGGATTCCAACACATCACTTTTACACTAATCACCCTGGTCTAAATCCATCATTTTTGCTTAGATATTTATAATCATGACCTATCTGTTCCCTCTGCTTCTTCCCTTTCCCTTCTGTAAAAAAAAGGCAGAATGATCTTGGTCTGTTTAAAATATTCTAGTAGCTTCTTGTCTTGAGCAGAATAGAATTCAAAGTCCTTACCTTGATCTATAAGACATCATGCTCTTGTTATTGGTGGCAAATTCCCTTATTTGATCTCTTCCATGTTACTTTAGTCTTCTTGCTTATTCTCTGTGAGGCAGATATTTTGCCTTAGGGAAGTGTCTACTTAGAAAGCTCTTATTCCTAGAAGCTTGAAACTATTTCTATTCCTGGCTCTCCATGAGGCTCCCTCATCCACCTCATTTGGATCTCTACCAAATGTTACCAAATATACAAGAGAAGATTTCTCTGATTTCCTGTTCACTGGATTTCTACCCCTCTCCTTAATTTATTTTTATTCATGACATTTATAAGTACTGGCATATTATTTCATTATAACCTTTAGAATAGACATTGGGGTCTAGAAAGATGTAAAAATAGTATTATATAGGAAGCAGGGGAACCCGTTTTTCCTCCTTGCAAATGCTACCTCCTTTCCTGAGGCACTAGCCTCTTAAACCTCAGCCAGAAATGTTCCAAGGCCCACAGCGTGAGCTCGCCTCCTCTCCTGCTGGATTATCCGAGGACAGTGCTTCTCTAATTGTGGTGTCAGCACCAGTACTATTTGGATCAACTGAAATCTTGTTGGAAATGTGAATTTCCAACCCCAGTGCTTAGCTAAATCAGAAATTCTTGGGTACTGGTGTCTAATCTATGGTACCCGTGTTGAGCAGGCACAGAGCCCTCTTTGTAGGCAGGCCAGCAAATCACCTTACTCAGCATTGTCCCAGTAGCTGAGCATTCAGGGTACTGTGTGATAAATAACTGGATTTGGGGTTGCAGTATGAGCACTCGGTGTCGAAAAGGATAATCCTCACTCAGCGAGAGGAGGTAGTTTGAGGATGATTAATAGCAATGTGTCTTCTACTAGAGTCATTCGTCATACAATTGTAGAATTTCATAGCTTCATTATTGAATTGCATAAAATTTCAGTGTACCCATATATTTATATATCTCATTAATTTGTTATAAGAGCAAAATATGGTTAATGTTAAGTGAAATTGCCTGTAAATGACTTAAGGACTATGTTAATGATCTTGCTCCAAATGAATAATTATAAAGCAGGTGCAGTTGAGATATGATCATTTAACTGAAAGCAAACAGCTTCTAATGGTTTCAGTAACCAAGATAATGGTGATATCACAGAAGCTTGTTAAACTCTTTGTTTGTGCCATCTATCTAGTACACCAGAGAACTTCAACTGAAGTCTCCTTTATAGACCCTTTGTCCTGCCTATTTAAATAGCAGTTTATTTAAGCCCGCAAGTGTGCATGCTCGTGCATGCACACACACACACACACACACACACACACACACATCAGAATTCCATTGTTTCTAACATACTTCTTTCTAATATATGTTCACCAGTGATTGAATCTCTGACTAAAAGAAACATATATGTTTATAAGGCATTGACATATTATTGTTGACATTTACCCCCCCCCCCCAGTAAATGTTGAAGGCTAGGGAAGTGAAGAAAATTGTAAGTCTGTGACCAAGGTGCTAAGATCCTAAGATGTGGCTGTGCAGTGTCCCCAGATTTCAAAAGTGAAAGAAGCTGGTGGCTATAGACAGTGTTGATTGGCCATGTTTACAGTCTTTGTTTGAGATGAACATGAATTATATTTCTACAAAAAAATGAAATTAGCACCAATAGCTGTACACATAATACACTGGGAAAATGGATGTTGATTTCTAGTGTATTTCATTAGAATTTCCAAGCTTCTCATCTTAGAAGGACTGAATATAAATGTAAGGTATCAAACTCCAAGTAGCTTATTTGGAAAAATTAATGTATTGACTCAAATCAGAGAAATGTTTAGGATACACTCTCATCTCAAGTCACAGCCAAACAAAGAGAATCAACAGTTTTCTCTACCACTTCCATCTCCCCCAGGCAGGATTTCTGTTAAGACAGCTGTAGACACATCACCCATCATGCCAGAGACCCACATCAAGTCAGTTTAACAACCTCAACTGACAAAGTGGCTCCTTTCCTTTGTGGTCTGTCAGAATTTCTAGTGAAGAATTTGATAACGTTAAGTAGGGCTGTAAACCTGTCTCTAGGTAGGAATCCAAAGAAACACTATGAGATCTCTGAATAATTAAATTAGTACCCTACAAGAAAGCAAGATTTTATTTATCAAAGTAAGTGGAAAGAGATACTGATCACTCAGAACAACAAAGTCCTGTGCACTTTAGTGTGGACTGTCTAGGATATATGTATCCCTTTTTATTTTTTATTTTTGCTTTCATAGGTACTTTAAAATATGTAATGCATAACAACTGTGAGACCCTGTCTCAAAACACCAAAAGAAAGTCAGGTGCATAGCAACTACCACGTAGACTCTGAAAAATGCATAGTCCCCTCCCTTCTCTAGTGTATTGTTCAAATGCTCCATCTGTTTCCAAGTTCAGAATTTTTCTACTTTATGTGTATTCTGTCCTCTGGATAGAACATGGCTCCTCATGGTATGATCAACCATAGTCTGTTGTTTGGAATATAATATTCACCAAACAAGCCTTTCTGATTGAAAGTGGCAATTTAATTCCAGAATGGTGCTGTTTTTCTCCCCTGCAAATATGGTCCTTAGAACTCCATCTGGATCTTCTCATATGATGAATACCATGCTGTTGACACCCTGATGTCTCACAACCCAGTAGTTTGGCACTAGCAGTAGAAAAGAAGTTGAGGATTTAATTAGTTTATACATATAGGATCTTACTCATGGTATATAGTAAATATTCAATAAGGGAGAGCTTTTAAAATTACAGTTCATTTTTATTGTTATAGCATCAGTGTCATCATTATCCTTCCCCAAGGGCTTCTGGTGGGCAAGCACTGATTGGCTTGATTTAAGATATATAACCCTTGTGGTAGAAGGAAGGGAAATCAAATCATATCACTCAAGCCTAGAAAATGAATTATTCTCAGGGTGACTGGCCTCTGTTTCTTGAAGGAATAACAACATCAAGTAAGCAAGAACAGCATAGAGTCTCTAAAGTTTTCTTATCTACAAATAGTCCATTTCTTGAATATTTGATTTTATTAAAGTGTTTAGACTTTGTAAGTATGCAAATATATTCTGAGATCAAAGTTGAAAGCTCTGGATGAGTTATCTGACTTGAATTAATTTGGCTACTTAAAGATAATGATACCAATATTTGATATAATAAAAATATTCTTCATAATGTTAATAGAAAACTGGTATTAAAGTTTGTTCTTCCTGGTTTTTAAAACATTAAATGAATTATGTATCAATGCATTATTTTTAGTTAAGTTTATTGGTACATAGAAGTCATTTTTAAAATAATTTATTTAAATGTAATATTAATTCTATGGGTAAAATTAATATGGATTTTATGATCTATGCATATATTCTTTTATTTATTTCCAGAATTTTCTTTTATGGGCTATTTAACCTATTATATTAAAAGGAAGAAAACAACAAAAACAGTGAAGATATCTGCTCTGAAGTATAATAAAACAGGTGTACCTTAATAGGTCTACTAGGAATCTTTTAGCTGTTAGCATCTTTTAAATGCTTCTGCTGAGAAACCATGTTTTCATAACAAGGTTGGTGAGTATTAAACCTGTGATAGTTCTTTCTGGGATTACTATAATTTACAAAACAATAAAAACCTGCTAAAAACATTTATGTATTTTTAAAGGTTTTAATCTAGGGATCCCACTGATATTTGTGGTGGAGGGTTTGCCCGAGGCTGTATAACCCTGCTTGTACATTGCCAGGACTGCAATCTGTTTTATGACAAAACAGATTCATTTATCTCCAAATAAATAAATTACTTTTGTGAACATTTAGAAACATTTGCATAATTAGGCTGTAAGATCTTAGCAGTCTTTTTCATAATAATTAAACTAATCTAATCTTGGACAGGGTAAACAGACTTACTAGGATGAGAGCAGCCTTCAGGCAAGGAACTTACCGCATTCTACAGGAACTGTAAGGCTGATGATGTTTGTTAATTATGCAGAGCTTTTACTCCCAGTAATAGCAGCGTTTGTATTGCCTGAAGCTTAGATAGCTACTCCCAGGCACATAAAATTAGACTCTGCTTTTTTGACATTATCTTAAAAAAAAAAGAAAGAAAAAAAGAAAAAACCAACAACAAAGAAGATACTTCAAAATGATTATATGCTTTCAACAAGGAAGGCATTCGTTTTCCACTGATGGTTCTTAGATCTGCACACAATTGGCTCATTCTTTAGTCACGTGATCTTGATTATCTTTAGATCCAGAGCTTTTCAGGATGTCTATAGATACACTGAGCTGAGACTTGAGAAAAGATGAGCAAAATATATAGTTATAGTTGAGTCTCCAGAATTTCTTGGAATTCCAAGTTTGAAAAGAGAAACCTAGCAAATAAGTTATTTTAAAAGGACACTTATTTCACTTATAATTAGCAAAAGGGAACATTGTAATAAATAAATAAATAATAAATAAATATTTTCTAAACTTCTGTTGCTTTTGCCTGATAGTTATTTTTTTATCAGTTTGGTTATGCAGTGATTTCAATGTTGACATCCTAGTTATTATTTGCTTATTGTTGAAATTAAATAGCTGATACCCAAAGTTAAAGTGGAAAGATTTATTTAATTCACATCTTATAGAAATTTCAGTCCATAGTGCCCTGGCTCCAAAGAAGGGTGGCTTGGCAGAATGGCATTGCCTGAGAACCAGTTTATGACAAGCAGATGACAGTAAAAGGAACCTTAACAGTGTCTTTCTTTCCCTCTTATTTTATCAAGATTACTTAGGGTGGGTAGCACCTCACACCCTCGATCCTCTTACCCTTGAGCCTAGCATTGAACTATGAATCAATTCCGGTGTCACACACTCTAGATCCAGCCACCTCTGGAGAAGCCCTGCCTATGGCTGCATGAGGCTTTGGAGGACATTTACACTCAAACTGCAAAACTTAGCAGCGGAATCATTGTCTCCTCCCTGAATGAGCCAGTTATGTGAAGCTATGCATTTCCCTTAAAGACACAAGACTTAAATGACCTATTGGATCCATCACCAAACAAGGGATGAATTTCACCAAATTACTTAAGGAAAACCTTGTATTTCCCTTATTATGTACATTACAGCTCAAGAAATATATACTGCTTCAGTTACTCTACATAGATGATAATTCTAAAATCAAGTCCTGAGAACATCAGTGATGAGAAATCTACCCATAGATTAAATGCTCACCAGTGCCAATACTTAATACATTTATTTTTGTTCTGGTGGAATATTGTAGAAAACTGTAAAACAGCCATCATAAAAGTGATATTATTTCTTTTTTTTACATATTGTACCTCATTTTGTTCATGATTTATTCATTTATGCACAATGTATTTTATTGTCACTTGGAATCCTAGAATGATTATTCTTGAAAAGTTCAAATTTCACAGTGCATTTAATTAAGATATCACAAACCTCTCTTTCCATGGGAATAAATGTGTGATGTCACGAGTATGTGGGGTATGAGAATGACAATCAGGAACTAGAAATTAAGAACAAAAAGGTGTTATGCAAATTTTAATTTTCCTAGAAGAAAATAAGAAAGGTAAGGCAAGGGGAAAAATTTATCTTTCTCAAAGAAGGTTTTTTTGTAATAAAGGTGTGAACAATGATTTCTGCTTATTTATTTATTTTACATATTATACTTTTAGTAACTTGGAAATTAAATATGAATTTAAATTTTTGGATTAGATTAAACTGTGAACTATAATTTTCTCTAAAATCTTTGTTTTAATTTTTTAAATATCTTACCTATTCATTAAGGATGTATTTTCTCCTTTTTTTAGTTTATTTTTATCTTTATTGGTACATTGTATGTACACATAATCACACTCAATATTGGGAACTTGTACTAGTATATGACATGATTCAATTCTCATTTTTTCCCATTCCCCTACTTACCCCACAACCCCCATATCCTAAATACATAAGCTTTGTTTCCCTTTTTTATTACCAACACATTTTTTACCTCTCATTACTCACCCTTCCACATTTCCCTTTCAATATTTTCTATTTTGTAATATCCAACATACATTCTAGAGCTCATTAACATTCAGTTTCTCATACCAGAGGACACATATGATATTTACACATCTGTGACCTATTTATTTCACTTTTGAGTATGTCCCAAAGGTAAGACCATTGGAGAAAAAATGACCCAAATTTATCATTCTTTAAGGCAGAGTAATACTCCATTTTATGGAATAGCCACATATTCTTTATCTAGTCACCACTTGATGGGCATTTGGGTTGTTTCCAAGATTTATCTATCACAATCTGAGCTGCTATGAACACAGGTGCACATATGTCACTATGATATGATTCTTTTAATCCTTTTGTGTATATTCCTAGCAGGACAATAGCAGGGTGAAATGGGACCTCTGATCCTAACCTTTTGAGAATCTCCACACTGACCTCCACAGTGGCTGCACCAGTTTACGTTCCCACGAACAGTGGAGAAGGGTTGTTCTTTCCCACAGCCTCACTAGGATTTGTTGCTGGTTAATTCCAAAGTAGCAGCCATTCTTTGTAGAGTAAGATGAATTATCAGTGTTGTTTTCATCTGCATCTATTGAATGACCAGTGATCTTGAGCATTTCATCATATTCTTGTCTGCTTTTACTTCTTCCTCTGAAAAGTGTGTTCATTTCAGATGCCCATTTTTTAATTGAGTCTTTAAATTGGGGGTGTGTGTGATTTTTTTTTTTTTTTTTTTTTTTTTTTTTTTTTTTTTTTTTTTTTTTTTTTTTTTTTTTTTTTGCTTTTGAGACAGGGTCTCGCTTTTGTAGTTCAGGCTGGCCCTGAGCTCACTATGGTACCCAGGCAAGCCGCCGCGAACTCAGTAATCCTCCTGTCTCTGCCTCCCAAGTGCTGGGATTACAGGCATGAGCCACCACGTCCGGCATTGGCGTGGGTGATTTTTTAAAGCTTTTTATATATTCTAGATATATAGAGGTGTCTGAGAAACAGCTAGTGAAAAAAATTTTTCCCCAAATTGTTGGATGTCCTTTTGCTCTGATGATGGTTTCTCTTGCTCTGCAGAAGCTTTTTAATAGGATGAGATTCCATTTGTTGATCCCTTCTGCTATTTCTTGTGCTATCAAGGTTTTGTTAATAAAGTCTTTCCCTAAGCCAATGTCTCCAAGAGTTCTACCTAACCTGTTTTACAGAAGGTTTAGTGTTTCTGTTTTAATATTTAGGTCTCTAATGCACTTTGATTTCAGTTCAGCACACAGTGAAAGAGATAGATATAGTTTTAGCCTTTGGCAATTTAAAGCCCAGTTTTTCCAGCACCAATTGTTAGAGAGGCTGTCTTTCCTCCATTGAGGATATATGACTCCTCTGTCAAAGATGAGGTGGCTTTGTGTATCTGGAGTAGTTTCTTGATCTTCTAATATATTCCACTGATCCTCAGGTCTGTACTTTGTCAATACTGTGAAGTTTTTTTTCTTTTTAATTACAGTGGCTTTATACTGTGGTTTCAAGGTGGAGATTGTGATACTACCTGCCATGTCCTTGTTTTCTAGAATTGCTCTTGCTATTATAGGTCTTTTATGGTTCAGGATGAAATTTTGGATTATTTTCTCTAGCTCTGTGATATATGCTGTTGGGATTTCAATCAGAATTTCTTTGAATCTGTATAGTAATTGTGGGAGGATAGGCATTTGACAATATTGATTCTTCATACCTAGGAACAAGTGATGTCTTTCCATTTTCTCATATCCTCTTCAATTTCCTTTTACAGACTGCTGTAGTTTTCAGAGTAGAGTTCTTACACCTCCTTTGTTAGATTGATTCCTAGATATTTCATTTTTTGGGATGCTATTATGAAATGGCTTGACTTCCCAATTTCTATCTCAGTGAGTCTGTTTGTGGATACAAAGGCTATTGATTTTTGAGTATTGATCTTGTATCCATTTATGCTACTAAATTTGGCAATTAAGTCCAACAGTCTTTTGGTTGTGTTTAGGATCTTCTATATAGAATATCATGTCATCAGCAAATAATGACAGTTTAATTTCATCCTTTCCTATCTTTATTCCTTTTATTTCTTTATCTTGCCTAATTGCTGTGGCTAATGTTTCTAGTACTATATTGAACAGAGTGGTGATAATAAACATCTTCGTTTTGTTCCTGATCTTAGTGTGAAAGGTTTTGGTTACTGACCATTTAGACTGATGGTGACTGCAGGTTTCTCATAAATAGGTTTTATTAGTTTGAGATTAAATTCTATCTCTTCCAATTTTCTGTAGGATTTTCCTCATGAATGGGTGTTGATTTTGTCAAACACTTTTTCTGCATCTATTTAGAGGAGTATATGGTTTTTGTCACTGAATCTGTGAATATGGGGTATTTCATTTAATGATTTACATATGTTGAACCATCCTTGCATCAATGGGTTGCATCCAACTTGGTCAGTGAAACAACTTGGTGTATGATCTTGATGATTCTCTGTATTATGTTTGCCAGTAACTTATTGAGGATTTTTTGGATCAGTGTTCACTAGGGAGATTGGCCTGTAGTTATTTTTTTAATTGAATTCTTTATTGGTACAATTTATATACATCTCAGAATCACATATAACATTGGGGAATTTGTACCAGTATATGACACAAGTTAATTCTCATTTTTACCCATATCCCTACCCACCCACACCTCCTCCCCTTTTTATACATGCTCTTTTATTTTCTTTCTGTATCATATTTATTCCTTCCCCTCATCACATTCCCACACCAAGTTTCCTATAGAAATATTCCACTCTATAAAAGCTGTCCTACTTTCTAGAGCTCATTTGCATCTACAGGTGTTCATGTCAAAGAGAAGATTTGGAAATTGTCTATCTGTGATCTGTTGATTTCACTTATTAGTATATCCTCCAGGTGTCTCCATTTGCACCTAAATGCATCGATCTTGTCATTCTTTATGGCAGAGTAATAATCCATTTTATTAAAACAACACATCTTCTTTATCCACTCTCCAGTTGATGGACATTTAGGTTGTTTCCAAGATTGAGATATCACAAACTGGGCTGCTATGAATAAGGGTGTACATCTGTCTTTCCAATGTGAGTTTTTAAATTCTTTTGGGTATATTCCTAGCAGGGGGATAGCAGGGTCAAATGGGACCCCTAGTCCTAGTTTTCTAAGAAATCTCCACACAGATCTCCACAGTGGTTGCACAAGTCTGCAATCCCACCAGCAGTGGAGAAGGGTTCCTTTCTCCCCACAGCCATGCCAGCATTTATCATTGGTTGATTTTGTGATCGCGGCCATTCTTTGTGGAGTGAGATGAAATCTCAGTGTTGTTTTCATTTGCATCTCTCGAATGACCAGTGATGTTGAACATTTCTTCATATGTTTCTTGGCTGCTTTGACTTCTGCCTCTGAGAAGTGTCTGTTCATTTCAGTTGCCCATTTTTGAACTGGGTCTTTAAACTTGGGGAGGCTGATCTGTTTGAATTCTTTATATATTGTAGATAATAGCCCTTTGTCTGATACACAGCTAGTAAAGATTTTTTTCCCATGTTGTTGGTTGTCTTCTAGAAGTGCCAGCAATTTCTTTGGCTGTGCAGAAACTTTTCCTAAGCTTTTCAGTAGAATGAGATCCCATTTGTTGATTCTTTCTGCTAGTTCTTGTGCTAGAGAGGTTTTATTCATAAAGTCTCTGCCTAAGCCAATGTCTCCAAGAGGTTTACCTAGCCTGTTTTCCAGCAGGCTTATTGTTTCTGTTTTAATGTTTAAGTCTCATATCCACTGTGAGTTTAGTTTTGTGCATGGTGAAAGAGATAGGTCTAGCTTTAGCTTTTGGCAGTCTAAAACCCAGTTTTTCCAGCAACATTTGTTAAAGAAGCTGTCTTTCTTCCATTGGGGATGTTTGGCTCCTTTGTCAAAGATTAGGTGGCTTAGTGTATCTGGAGTTGTTTCTGGGTCTTCTAATCTATTCCACTGGTCCTCGGGTCTGTTACTTTGCCAGTACCATGCAGTTTTTATCACAGCAGCTTTATAGTAGAGTTTTAAATTGGGGATTGTAATACCCCCTGCCATGTCGTGGTTGCTTAGAATTGCTTTTGCTATTCTAGGTTTCTTGTGCTTCCAGATGAATTTTTGTATTATTTTCTCTAGCTCTGTGAAGTATACTGTTTGAATTTCAATTGGAATTGAGTTGAATCTGTATAGTAGTTGTGGGAGTATAGCCATTTTGATGATGTTGGTTCTTCTGACCCAGGAACAAGTGATATCTTTCCACTTTCTGGTTTCCTTTTCTATCTCAGTTTTCAGAGTCCTATAGTTTTCAGAGTAGAGGTCTTTCACTTTCTTTCTTAGGTTGATTCCTAGATTTTTCATTTTTCCGGGTGCTACTATGAAAGGGATTGACTCCCCAATTTCTCTTTCAGTGAATCTGTTGTTTGTGTAGAAGGCCTGTAGTTATTTTTTAAGCTAAAGGTTGTGTCTTTCTTTTAGAATCAATGTAATGGTTGTTTCCAGGAATGAATTTGGGAGTACAGCTCCCTTTCAATTTCATTAGAGAGTTTGAGAGGCAGTTGTATTAACTCTTCTTTAAAAGTTTTGTAACACTCAGCAGTAAGGCCATCAGGACCAGTGCTTGTCTTTGTCAGTAGTATTTTTAAATTATTATTATTACATTTCAATTTCACAGATTGATATTAGGGTGTTTAACATTTTTATATCTTCTTCGTTCAACTTTAGAATTTCATAAATGTCTAGAAATACAGCCGTTACTTCTACATCTTCCATTTTATTGTAGTACAGATTTTCAAAGCAGGTGTTTAATATCCTTTGGACTTCCACTGAATCTGTGGTGATTTTCCCCTTTTCATTCTTAATAGCATGGACTTGAGCCTTTTTCTTCCTTTGTTTGATAAAGCTGGCTAAGAATCTGTGAATTTTGTTTATCCTTTAAAAGCTGCAGCTCTTTGATTTGTTGGGTTTTTTTGTACTGTTTTCTTAGTCTCCAGTGCATTAATTTCTGCTCCTATCCTTATAATTTGCTCTCTAGTATGAGCTTTGGTTTTGCCTTGCTCCTCTTTTGCTAGTAGCTTAAGGTTCAGCATTGTTTATTTGATTTTTTTGTTTTCCTGGTGTAAGCATTCACTGCTATGAATTTCCCTCTTAGAACTGCTTTCATTATGTCCCACATATTCCTGTATGTTGCAGTGGGATTATAATTTAATTGTGAAAACTGGTTAATTTATTGTGTGATCCACTAGTTGTTTAGTAGCATGTTGTTTAATTTCCATTTGTTTGTAAGGATCTTGGAATTTCCTTGCTATTCAGCTCTAATTTCAAGTATACAGGGGATAACTTCAGTTCTTTTGCTTTTACTTAAACATGTTCTATAAACCAGCATGTGATCTATTTTGGAGAATGAACCATGAGCAGCTGAGAAGAATGTACATTCTTACTGTGGGGTGAAACACCCTGTAGGTTTCTATTAAGTTCATTTGTTCAAAAGTTTGGTTTAACTGAAGTATTTCCTTATCATTTTTTTCCAGTTGATCTATCTAGTTGTCACAGCAGGGTTTTGAAGTTCCCTACTACTATTATATTAGTGCTTATCTAGCTTCTCATATTTATTAATATTTTTATATAGTTGGGTACATTAGAATTTGGTGCATAAATATTTATGAGTGTCATCTCTTTCTCTTGGGCTGTTCCCTGTGCAAGGAGGTAGTGTCCTTCTTTGTCTCTATCAAACAGTTCTGGTTTGAAATCTATTTTGTCTGTGAATAAAATAGCCACTCCTGCTTTTTTGCAGTGTCCCATCTCATGGAGAATTATTTTCTATCCCTTTACTTTCAGTCTATGGCTTTCTTTCTGAATTAAGTGTATTTCTTGTATGCAGCAAATTGTAGGATCTCGTTTCTTGATGTGTTCTGCCGGTCTGTGTCTTTTAATTGGCAATTGAGACCACTGACATTAATGGTTATGACTGATATGGACTGATTTAGAGCTGCCTTGTTTTCCTATTCTTGACTCTTATTTTTTGCTTTTGTCTTTTTCTATTCAGTTTCTTGTATTTCCCAATAAGTTCACTCTGTTGGATCTGACGGGTTTGGAACTTTCATTGTTTTTTCAAAGATATTCTTTAGAATGTTTTGAAGTGCAGATATTGTATTTATAAAGTTTTTCAGGTGTTCTTAGTCATGGAAGTACCTTATTTCCTCATCAATTTTGAAAGGTAGTTTTTCAGGATACATTAATCTAGGTTGTTTTCCTTCAAGACTTGAAGAATTTCACTCCAGGGTTTCCTTGCATTGAGTATTTGGGTTGAAAAGTGTGATCTGGTATGATCCTGATAGTTGTGATCCTGATGGGCTTCCCTCTGTATGTGTAGTTTTTTTTTCCCTTTTCTCTAACTTCTTTCAGTATTTTCTTCTTTTATTAGATATTTGGAACCTTTATAATTATATGCCTAGTGTATATTCTTTTTACATCATGACCATTTGGAGTCCTATATATCTCATTTATCTGTATATTTAATTCTTCTCCTTTTCCTGTGAGGATTTCTGCCACTGTATTTGTCAGCAATTTTTAATTTTTTTTTGCACTGTCTCTTGATTCCTCAGTGACTTCAGTCAGTCTTATGTTATTCTTCCTTGAATTGTCCAGGAGCTGTTAGATTCCTTTCTCATAGTCCCTTGGTATTTTTATAATTTATACCTTTCCTGTTCATTGATTGTGATTCTGTCCTATTGGTCTGAAATTTGGCCCTCAACTTCATTCACCCTACATTGCAAACTTTTGTTGGAATTTTTAATCACCTGAAACTCTGTGAAGCTGTTTAACATGTTCCAATGCTTTTGCTATCTCAGGTTCTATTATAGCCCTGAATTCTTCTCTAGCATTATTAATCACATCATTTGCTATGGACCATTTCTCTGTTTTCATCTAAGAGGTTATTACTAATTTCCATTTTCCTAGGTCTTCTTTTGTTATCATCTCAGAAACCCCTGGTGATTGAGCTTCAAGTTGCTCTATTACCCTTTTGGATTTCCCTGTGGTGATGATTTTTGTATCTGGGGTTTTGAAATTTTCCTTATTTCTATTCCTTTGTTGTTGCTGATGTTATACATTTAATTCCCTGCCTGCTATCTGGACAATGCTTGTTGCAAGTCTCCTTCCAAATATTTGGATCCCTTAGGATATGGCTACTTCTTGGGTTGTCCTCCTTGGATCCGTAATGGCTCTTAAGTAATCTCAGTTCTGGAAAACGATGAGAAGTATTTGAACAAATCAATCACATTATCTTTGTTGACTTAATACCATCAGTATCATCAACAGTACTGAAGACAGTACAGAAAACAATAAGCTTTGGCAATTACTATCTTGGTAACTTTAGCCTTGTGAGTTACATCTATGAGAACATGACAAAATTTAGAATTTGTTTATAACATACAGCAGCACTACCCTCTGGGAATAAAAGGTTATTGGGGAGATCAGGAGGTAGGGAGATAGAAGGAGAGTGATAGATTTGAAATAGAGTTAGAGGATCTATAAAGATTACATAAACCTCAAGTACCTTATAGATAATAGAGAACAACAGAGGCAAAAGGAGCAAATATAATACAGAACTGACTAAGAACTACAGGATCATTAGAGACTTTGTATGTCTTCCTATAGTAATACAGAAAAAAGAGAAATTAGGAAAGGCTGAAATGCTTTTACTTCCAGGTATTTATTCTGACTGGAGGACAGGAGAGGATGAGGGAACACGAGAAGAATATTGGTACCTAGCAGCAGCTCTCAAACAGGAGACTATTTTCCTTCTTTTGTAAAAATTAGAGCAGTTGAAAGGAGAAAAATATTTGAACTTGGGCAGATTCAGTGGCAGCAGAGTAGAGAAATGAGAAAAGAAAGCTAGGTTAGACCAAAGAAAGAAAAGCATAACAACAGCAACAACAACAACAATAAAACAAAGCTAAAAACACTACCAAAATGGCCCTTCAAAATGTGGATCTGTTGTCTGCTATAGATGGTATGGGTAGTAGCACCCCGATTGAAGTTGATTAGTCACAGGGAGACAGCCATCATCCCTTGTATAGGTTCTGAGTATAATGCCTGAGTTGGGCTCAATGAGCTCCTACAGGCTTGAACTATGCAAGAGTACAGGGTCTTGCGTGTGGAACAGACTCCACCAACTCACCAATGGCTCTATTCAACAGAATTCCTTTATTCTTCCAGTGAGTGTTTACTTTAATGTGGTGGACTGGGTGGAAGAACTCCCTGAAGGCCTCTGTCTAGGTTCCAGTACCATAAACACACTTAGTCAGTGTCCAGAGACAACTAGGTGGTATTACTGGAGGCTTCCTCATACAACAGTCCTGTCCAGTTTGACCCACAAGGAAATGGAGATTGCAGGGTCTTCTGGTCTCATAGAAGAGCTGCAGTCCCACATGCTGGTCAATGGTGCCTAGCTCTCTTCCTGCCGAGGCTCACTGCATGATCCCTGCTGCCTCCTAACTGCCTGATCTGTCTCAGTGGGCCTTTGGCATACTCCCAGCAGCAAGAAAGCTGCAGGCCCAGGTGGTGGTCAATGATGCCCAGCTCCCTTCTTGCTGAGGTTCACTGCATGATCTTTGCCATACATGCCCCTAACATATATTTAGCACTATGGTTTGCTATACATTTTTAAAATACTGACTTTGACTCTAGGGTCTTTCTTGAAAGACTAGAGGCATTAATTCTCATGGAAAAAGATTCCAAAGGAATTCTATTCTACTCAGACACTAATTTTCTTGTGGAAAAGCCTAGCAAATTTGTACTGGTCCAAAGAGTCTGAATTTTAATAGTCTTTTCTTAAGAATGTACTTGTATTTCTTCCCCTACTGAGTGTGGAAATAATATATATGCATTCCTACATCTAGAGATATCTGCTGTGCTTTCATAGTAGTTATAAAATGTAACTAAACATAATGCTGGGCGTGGTGGCTCACGCCTGTAATCCCAGCACTCGGGAGGCAGAGACAGGAGGATTGCTGAGTTCGCGGCGGCTTGCCTGGGCACCATAGTGAGTTCAGGGCCAGCCTGAACTACAAAGCGAGACCCTGTCTCCAAAAAAAAAAAGCAAAAAAAAAAATGTAACTAAACATAATATAAATGAAACATCGATATCAGCACACTTGCTGTTTCTAGGGAAATCAATTTAAATTCCACAGAAAAACTACATAAAGATGATCATTGAAAGTTTTGGTTTGGAATAACGTATATTTAATATAAATCTTTTTGACACAGACTATAACAATGAGTAAAGGTCAAAAAATTGTTGCTCAGAGTTTTTACAAGTATTTACCAGTTTTAATTTTTAAGTGTTTCAATACTTTTTGAAGAAAATGTTAGTCCACCAAGTTTATATTTAGAAAGATCTGGTCTTATAACAGAAAACAGTTGATAAAAGGTACACATGTAACTTTTTCAATATAAATAATTACTTAAAATATATTTAATGGAGCTTTCAAGTAACCATATTCTCATAGAAATAAACTTCTTTGGATAAATAAGTTTATCTGTAGTTAGGGCAAATATGTGTTCTCACTTTGTATATAAAGGTAAGATTTTGAAAATGTATTCATTTTCTTTCTCTTTGAATGTAATACATTTCTGTAATGACTAATAAACATTTGCTAAATGAAAGTATAAGTCTGAATCTATATTTTAGCAACCCATGTCAGTATCATTTTAGAAAATGCCAAAAATAAAAACCCTCACTTTGGGAAAGAAGAATTGGTATTGTATTGGGTAAATTTACAGTCATTATATTATATATATGATTGCCCTTAATTTTCTTTTTTTCTTTGTCACTTTTATATTTCACATAATCATTTCATTCTTAAATGAAAGGCTAAAGTGTGACATTTAATGATAAATATTAACAAACATATCAGTTTTTAAGAAATATACTTATATAAGGTGCTCTTTGTACTAACTGCAGATGTGATTTCATCAGTCCTAATGCAATATCACCAGTCATAGAATCAATACATGAAATTTGTGAGAAAATATTTTGGATGATTTTCTATGTGTCAATTTACGTAAAAGAAATAGAATCCTTGTAAAGCAAGCTCATTAGTGAATACAGTATCTTAATTAAATGTATTTCTTGACACTTTTCTTGCATCATCCAAGGGAAAATATATCTGCCATTCCTGAGGAAGCAGAGAATCTCACACTGACTTCCAGTTGAGATACCAATGTAACTGACATGTACTACTAATCAGATCAGTATAACACATAATAATAACTTTCCCTCTGTAAGTCAAAGTGATATGCTTCAGTGGTTATCACAGCATGCATGAGGATACCATCTTTATCCAGGGCACATGTAGATACTCAAGTGCTGCATTCTATTAACCAATACTGACCACCTATCCATGTGTGCTTACACAATTGGAACAATTGCCATTGAATTGTTAATCACCATATTCACATATTTCCCCAGCTGCAATCAGTACCAGCTATTCTACGTTATGATGGTTTATGGTGCCATAAAGTATTTCTGACAAAATTAGTGGGGATGCAGGACTCATGTTAAATTCAATTTTTTTCTTTACAGCATAACAATGAAAACTAAAAAGACTCCATTGTGACCAAAAGGGCACTTATCTAAAGGGCTCCATCAAATCTAAGTCAGTTGGTAGAAACACAGGAATAAGAAGTACGCCTTCTTCTCTACAGCCATGAAAGTGGTCATGCTTAATCGAATCCTCCAGTTTGTTTCTATTCCTTTCAACTGAACTTCCTACTACAATAGCCATTGGTAAAACTTCTAAATATTTTTTCTGAATATAGCGGTTATTTTACTTCAGTGTTTACTTTTCCATTTTATGACATTTGATTTACTGCAGAGGCCCACTGTGACTTTGGAATGCACTTCTATAATTGTATGAATTTACTGCAGAGGCCCACTTTGACTCAGAATGCACTTCTATAATTGTATGAATTTCTTATATCTTTATATTTTTTAAAAAATGTAAAAGTGTGGCCTACCTCTTGACGTGATTCCAAGTAAGTTTTCTTTGAGAAATAATTTCATGAGGTAGGCACCAGAACCACTGAGTTAAATCTCTGGTCCTGAGAATAATTTTGTTTAGTCATTCCTTTTATAATTATTTATTCACTACCCTTATGTGTCAGACATTGTTCTAGGCATTGAAGTTACAACAATAAATAAAGTAGAAAAAATTACCTGTACTCACATATTTAAATTAAAGTCCAACCTGCTTCTAAGTTTAATCCATCCTTGGAACATGAGATATCTGAGACTTGGATGCAGAGATTGAAGCCTTTGTTTATATCTCTTTTGTATGTTAAGAATTCACCTTCTCTAGGGCTCAGTTTCTTGCCTGAGGTTGCTGTGGAACTTCACCAGGTCTGCAAGGAGTTAATGCATTCTCTTCTGTTTCCTCCAATATGTTGCTTAAGAGAGTAAAGTTTTAAAATATCTTTTAGGACATAGTACTCTACACTAGAGAAGAAAAAAATAAAGATATCTATGCTAATGAGAAGTAAAAATATAGACTCAAGACTTTTTAAATTATTCTTAATATTTTAAAGAGTCTAAATAAAGGGACATTCTGTTAATGTTTAACATAATTTCTGTCTTATTTTTATTGCTTAAATTTTAATAAATATACAATTCACAGTCTGCTGTATAAACACTATTAAAGAAATATTTCCCCAGTTACTAAAAATATGTATCCAACAGTTTAATATTTGCATTATGGTGTTTATATTAAGATTTATTTATTAATACATTCATTGGTGGAAGTATAAATTACATACTGTTTTTCTACCTGAATCATACTGGGATAAATATTTTTTTATTGCATATTTGAGTCTTGCCTGGCAACTGAGCAAAATCTTGTTTCAAAAGAGAGTGGGGGTTTGTGCTGATGATGTAGCTCAGCAGTGCAATGCCTACATGGCAAGAGTGAGCCCCTAAGTTTGATCCCCAGTACCCCCCAAAAATATGAGAAAATAAAATGGCTGGGGACATTCCTTAGCGGTAGAGAGCTCCTAGATTTGATCTCCAGAACAGAGGAACAGAGAACTCCTCCCAGGTCAAAGAGAGGAAAATTACCTGTAATCACAGGAGGTTCCTATTACCTCTCATAGTACTAAGACCAGTCTGCACAACAAGGTTTTATTAAACAACTTTTAGATCCCAAGCACTTCCTCACACTTTACTGTCTCCAAAGGCTCAACTCCTTCAATTTCCTTCCTTTTCCTAGTGACTTCACACTCTTTGTCCCTTGTTCAAATTCTGTGCCACTGCCCAGGTTTAACTGTCTCTTTGGACTTTCGCTTATTTTCTTTGGAATACATGCACAAAAATAAAATTGGAATACTTTCTTTCCTTTTTAGTTTGTCTTTTGGCCATTTTATTTGCATACTCCAGAGAAAAAATCTACAAATACAGATAAAACATCTTTCATTCCCCATCCTGGAGAGTATCTTGGATCTTGCTGTCTAGTTGAACCAAATGAACCCTGATTTTTTCATTTAAAATGCTTCTTGAATGTGCTTACCTTAGATCTCTATTAGTGTTGTCTTCCTACACTTCTCACATTCTCTGTAATCTTGGTTATTTCCCTTGACTCATAATCAAATAACCCTCATTACTTGAGGAGCAAGCTCAGTTCCTTCAACTTGGTATGTGATCTATACAAGTGTCAACACCACGGTTTTCTTCACTTACTTCATTTCGACCTTCTAATTTTCTTGAATGTTCTCTCTTCTAAGTCAACTCATCAGTGAACCACTCTTGCTCATCTTCATTTCAAACATCTTTTTCCAGTCTCACCACCATTTTCTTTGCCTGCTTAAACTTTAATTCTCTTTGGTGAGACATAACTTTGATGTCATCTCTTGACCCTTGAGCTGTGTCAGGGAGCATCTCTATGGCATTCACTGCATCTTGTTCTGTGTCTCATGGACGAGTGCACTGTATTAATCTGTTTATATACTGGCTTCCTGCAACAGATTGTGAGGTCCTCCAATTGATGAACATGGTTTTCCTGGTACTTAACAGTCTGAAAATGCTGAGAAACATTTGTTAGGTTGAAAAAAATGAAATTGATTTTATTAAAAAAATGCATTATATATAAAAGGCAATTGTGATCTGGCTGACAGTCATAGAATTTCAAAAATTTGATAGCTGTGAGACCATTGGTTCTCATGTTTGTAGAAGCCAAAATGATGCCTAGAAAATGTGATGAATACTGTTGGTGGCCTGTTGAGTGTCAAGTTCCCTCTTCCCTAGACAAGTTTGCACCCTTTGTCTATGCTTTTAGATTCCTGCCCTTCTCAACATAGTTACATTACTCATTTCCATTGCTAAATGGTCAGTTCAGGGATGGCCATTAGCTGGCATTGAAGGTAGGGATTTTTCAATGTAATTGGGCAGTTAGTTTTTTTTTTTTTTTTTTTTTTTTTTTTTTTTTT
>PVIC010025858.1:0-24965 GCA_004025085.1 Thryonomys swinderianus
CCGCAGCAGCCCCTGGGAGCCTCTCTGAGGCGTGGCGCTCCCCAGCTGTGTCCTCCTCCTGGGGTCTGCCAGCCGCCAGGCCCTGCTCCCCAGCTCCAGGCACTTCCTGCAGCTATTACTCCCGAGTCTCCTCACGGCTCCTTCCCTGTGTAGTTTTCTCAGAGCGCAGAGTCAATTCCTTGTATCCGAAGGGTAGATTCTGTTTTCCTCATAGCCCCCTGCCGGGCCTTCTCATTCTTGGCCTTCCACAATCATTTGCTTTACTTGAACAAGAGAGAGCCTCTGTGCCGACTTGTGGGGGTGTGGACAGCTGTCAAGCTGAACAGGCATTTCTCGCCACATGCCCACATTAGCTCCCGGATTATTTCAGGCATTTTGCCACAACGACGGAAATCAACACACCCGCCATAGGTGACACAACAGACGCATCACACCTGTGTCCCCCTTACCTTCCCTCAGGGCACCATCACTTCCCAGCCGCACCTCCCCCACTGGCTCAAAACCAGGCTCTGGGTTTTGCGAGTAGCCATCCGAGTTGCCCTCCGCTCTCCCACTAGAGGGACAGTCTCGAGTGCGAATGTGATGATGTCACATCACTCCGGAGCCTGTAACGAGGGAACATCTCCTCGGGGGCAGCAAGGGCCTCGCGGCCTGGTCCCAGCTCTTTCCTTCCTGGTCTCTCGCCCTTGCGTTCGGGCCGCGAAGAGCCCTCGTGTTTCTCTCCCACCGATGGCCGTCCGCGTGCCCTACCTGCCTTGCCCACGGCCCCTGCACTTGTGCGCTTTTGCTCAGGGTGTCCCCCGCCGTTTAAAGCTCTGTTTCCTGACGCCTCTGAGAAGCCACGTTAGGGGTCAAGGCTGGCCTGCAGCTGCTTTCTACTCCACGGGCGCCGGCTCTGTCCCTAACTTCACTGTACTTACTGTAGCCAGTGTCTTGGTGCTTCCTGTACTACACTGTAAGCATTAGAGCCGGTGTCTCTTCTTCTTTTATCCTTGAGCACACAGTAGGAGCTCAAAAGGAGTGTGCTGAATGAACAGATCCGCATTTTTTCCAGATCTCACCAGGAAGTCACTGTGCAGTCTGGTACCCCATTTTTACTATATTAGGAAAAATAGCCATAATTTAAAAAAAACCCCAAACAAACTTACTAGAAAGAGCTTTCTTTTTCGAGCAAAATTTAAATATAGGATTCTTTTCATCTTGCTATCACTGCAGTAATATAAATGAAGGAAATTAATTTTAATGCTCCCAGGTACTGATTCTGTGTCACCATGGTTGACAGGATTCAACTAGACTTTATGAGATGGCATTTGACTTTATGGAAGTGAACACTATGCACGCATTTACAATTTTACAGGGACTTTAAGCTGTCATGCTGAAAAATGTTTATAAAACATTAATCAAAAAATGCCTCTTTAATACAATGCATTGTCTGAAAGATGTTAGAAGGCGCATATTGTAAATGGATTCTTTTTCTGACTAAAGTAATTTCTACCAAAAGCATCTCCCCACTGTTCTACAAGTACTCCGTGTGGGTAGATGAAGAGCACTTTCTCAGCACATTACTACCTGATCCAAACACTTGGGAAATCACTAATGTACAGCCTGCCATAGTTCTGTGTCACACATGACACATTCGTCTAAAATTACCCAACAGAGTTTGACACCGGCGCAGAATTCCATACGCCGGGCTTTCAACTGACATCTGCCAAGTAGGAGCTTCAAGTAAGAGCTTTCTTCTTCTAACAAGCACGTAAGGGTCTCCTTTCATCCTATACCCATGATGGAGACGATAAAACAAGACATACAAGCCCGAGTCTCCCCCTCCCTGCCTTGTAAATATGTTTATTTTATGTTCTCTCAATTAGAAAATTCCCTTTGTATCTGTGTTCAAGTTTTAACAATGACTGTTTTCTTTCGGATGGACAGTTTTTTCTTTTTCCTTGAGAAACAGGCATTTTTCTTCCTAGATTAAATATGAACTTCTCCCCCCCCCCCCACCGCAGGTGAGGTACCCACTGTGGCCTGTAGTTCATAATTATCCACTTGACATCACTGTTCAGGGCGTACTTAAAGTACATGGAGGTGGACAACGTTCCCAGGATTCATCCCCTCGTTCACAAAATGGTTCTGGGCCTCTCCTGTGGACTGCCGTGCTACCTCCTGGGTACAAGGAGAACACAGACAAGATCACGGTGCTCCTGCTTGCCGCTTCCCGACAGCGTTTCTCCAGACACATCAGCTTTGCGTGGTCCTCTGGGTGAGCACCCTGGGCAAACCCTGCTATCAGTGGCTGATCAAGTTTCTACAACTTACAGCTTCAGGACCATCTGTGACATTCAGCGCAAGTCTTCAAATTCCAGAGATTACTTCTTCATTTCCCTTTCTCCTTTCCCTTCAGTGCTCACTGACGTCTTTCTAATTCAGTTCTTTATAAAAATCAAGCCAAGATCATCACACCGGTGGGCTCCTGATATGAGTCTCTGTCTTTAGGCTCTTCCCCTCATCAATCCTACAAACCACAGCCAGATCCATCTTCCCCCAAACCCACATCAATTAAAGCCACTACTTCGCTCAAGAACTGCGGTGACTTTCTAGGCCCATTCATCAAATCCTCTACCTCTTCAACTTTAGTGAAAAATAATTACTAGCACCACCATTTCAGAAGTGCCAGGGTATGGGCGTCAGCTTGCGTTACTGCATTGCATCCTTAAAACAGCCCCAGGAAGTAGGCAGCAACCCGCCCATTTGAAGATGAGGAAACTGAGTTCTGGGGCAGTTTCTGCAACTTGCCTACTCTACGTCTATCTGGTGGATGGCAGAGATAGAATTGTTCCCCAGTCTACTCACTTTTAATCTCCTAAACTGATGTTTTTAAATCAAACTTTTTCATGGCCAGCTGGTGTCGCCGGCTCAGGCCTAGCACTTCCTCTCATGGTAAAGGCCAACCCCCCACCTGGGGTTCATGGAGGCTGTTGTGTATTTTCCTCCACCATGGAGGTGGCCTTCCTACTGTCTTCTTTGTCCCTTCAAGAATCAAGACATTCTTCCATAATTCAGCACTTGAATTCTGTTGCCGTTGTCTTCTTTTGTATAGACTTCGGTTTTCCTTGAATGTAGGAAAAGTGTATCTTTCTCTAAATCAGCAACATGGAAGCACAAGGTCAGGACCAATACGTAAATGGTTGATTGTTAAAGAGTAAGCGCTAACATTTCCTATGTTGAACAAGGCAGGATCGCAAACAAAACGCTAGTTCCTTCAGGAGACTTTATAGAGGTTGCCCTTATACGCACCCCTGTGGGGGAGGAATGAGTATACTTCATAAGGCAAGAGTATATTCCATATGGCAGGAAGGAAAGAAATCACACGGACCAAGGACACACATTTTGAAATCAGTCAGGAAGTGCGAGCTAAGAGAGAAATACATTGAAAAACACCCTGTCCTTTAAGTCTGGTATTACAGTCACTTTCCTACTTGTCTAAGAGATAGCATCGTCCAATCACCGGGATCACTTCCTGTCTTTCAGAGATTCATCCGCCTGAATTCACAGGACTTGTTTTCTATTTAAATGCTTGCTTTCTCAGAGTTTCACTGAGCTCTGGAGGGAGCCGCTGGCTAATCTGGAATCCAGTTGCTTCATTCTCAAGTTGTCATGGTGACCTTCCACTTTTGTTTAGTTTGTTCTTAGTTAGAAACATCCATAAGTTTACTATCCAAATGCCCTTTGCATTGTTGTTTGTCTCTCTTCCTCGGTGGAGAATCTCTTAGAAAAGCTCATGTTTGTTTGCCTTTAAAATTCATCAGGGAGGATGGTCTGAGTCTCTTCCGTAAGCATTTAATTCAGCAAGGCGGTCTAGGGCCCGCAGCCACTCTTTGTGGACTTTCCTAAACACCAACTTCTGTGTCCCCTACCTATCACACACTGGTGTATACACACACACACACATAAACACACCCACACTTTCTTTTCAGAGACAGAACAGGCACAGAAAGTCAAACTTAGTGGCACTGATTCATCCAAACATTAAATACACGAGCAACAAGACGCAGTGCCTGGAGCATGAAATAACGCTGTGAAAGGTACAACCAGTTTTAAATTTTGGTTAGAAAAGGCTCTTGGGATTATCCTAATCAAGTGAGGTTTTGGTAATGATGGTGGCTATGAAAACAGGCTGTACAGTGAAGCATTAAGAAGCCTGGAGCATGTGCACTTTTTACTATCTATGTGATGCTGGTTGAAGAAACCACTTGAACTCAGTTTTCACATCTCTAAAATGGACCTACTTTACAGGTTTATTTGAAATAAAAATGAAATAATACATGGTGTCTGGTATATAGTTAATGTTCACCCATTAGACAGTCCTCTGGATTCAGTGAATACAGCCCCCTGCCTACAATGAGCATTCTTTCTTCCTCCTGTGACAGGGAGAGAAGATGGAGAACACCACACCAAAGCTACGTGAATCGCAAGTTCCACCGTGTAACAAATCATGGCACAGGGCATAGTGAAAACATAGCACCACTATCCAGGACAAATATTGTTGGGTGAAGTGAATTCATCAACTAATTTGTTATTCTAAATTTTCTTAGAAGGTTTAAGAAGAAAGGTCACTTACTTCCAGGTGGACGGTGTCAATCAAGGGCTTGCTTTTTAAGGACATGTTTAAAATGCATGGTCCCCAGAATTCCATTTTGGTTGCTGTCCGGCCTGTATGAGAGCTCCCTCTAAACCTTCTAAAACCTTCCAAACTGAACTTTACATTGAGCCCATCCTAGGGGCACAGGATGTAACATTATCTGCCTTTCTTACATACCCCCATCTAAATGGCTGGTTATTTGGTCAAATTTTCTCAAATATTTTAATGTAATGTCAAGGATTTACATCATATTTCCACCCTGGTCCTTCTTGGCATTCCATCTTTAACTAAAAACTCCTGCTGTACCATTTTTGGTATGATCCACCAAAGTATCAAGGCCTCTACTGCTGCTTTATGAGACAAAAGAATAACTTTTTTTTTAGTCCTTATACAAAGCATCATCCAAGACAAAGTACAGACAAAATTACAAATGATAAAGAATTAGAGGGTCGGAGGGTTAGCTCAGTGGTTCTGGTGCCTGCCTAGCAAGCGCAAGGTCCTGAGTTCGATCCCTGGTAACCACATTCAATGCTGGGTGTGAAGACTCACGCCCACCAGCAATCAATACCACATACCACAGTGCCGGGCGTGGTGGCTCACACCTGTCATCCCAGCACTCGGGAGGCAGAGGCAGGAGGATTGCTGAGTTCAAGGCTTGCCTGGGCTACACAGTGAGCTCAAGCCAGCCTGAACTACAAAGCGAGACCCAGTCTCAAAAAAAAAAAAAAAAAAAAAAAAAGAATTCGAACTCTGGGGATTTTGTGCTAAGATTGGGTTTATGGAGTCCATAAAAGACCGAGCATTTCCAAATCAATGGACACAAAGCCACTGGCAGAGCTCTAGTAAAACTGATCTACTGAACCGGTAGCAGGAAACCAGGGCAATGCTGCACCAATCTAACAGATCTGCACAAGGGGAATCCTCATTTCCACCCTGTGAAGGCTGGAAAATGTCATACGGTTATCTCTGTAGGGGGCATCTGAGGGTGAAGGGGACACTTTAAAATTCAAGCAGGAGGTGTCAGCCAACTGGGTCCAGGTTCTGTGCTGACCCCAAAGAGCTGAATTCTGGTGGAGCCCCAACACTGTCTGGCAGACACTGTTTTCTCCGTAACTAGAAAGAATTTAAGCCCATCTTTCTTACATGATTTAGGCAGGAACTATCAAGCTCTGCTAAATATATGTGTCTGTAAAAGTTTCCTGAAAGACTTATCTCTCCCTCATCTTTTGAAATAGAGCTGAAAAAGATTCCTTTATTTACCACCTATCCCCATACCAGGGATTGAATTCAGGACCTTGCATCTGCCAGGCAGGCATGGTGCTAGTGAGCTAAGTCCCCAGCAATTCCTTTAATTAGAAAAAAATTAGATCTGGAAAAGGAGGCAAAGTAACAAATGGAATGTTATGAACTAGATGGCTAAGGCGATTACAAAGAGAAAAGAACAATCCAGTAACCAAGACCTTTAGAAAAAAAGAGCACTATTTGTGTTTTAGTCTTTTGACAATCACCGGTGCAGCAGCTGTAGTCAAGGAAACCTTTGCTCCTTACTGGTTGGTCAGGAGGGTGACTGCAGCAACCAGGCACACAGAGCTTACTGTGTGCCAGGCACCGTTCTGAGGGCGTACGGGAATCACCTCATCCACTCCTCGTGTCCACCAGGTGGGTAGAGCTCTCACTTTTATCCCCATCTTTCCAATGAGGAAATGGAGGCTGCAGAAAGGTAAAAACAGGGCTCCAGGCCCCATGCGGCCAGAACAGGATGTAGCCAGGATGTGAATGCAGCCTGGCTGCCTCCAGAGTCTTTGCTCTTCTCCAGCTACGGGACTACAAAGGCAATTTGTTGGCCTCCTGAGGAGCCCTGGAATAGGGATGCTTGCTTACAATACCATAGAATAATGGAATGTGAAAATGGGAGGGAAATATTTATGCAAGAAGATCTGAAAACAACATAGGGGCTTCTTTCAACAAAGGTACTTAGGTCTGGGAGGTTTTTGCATCCTCTGAACAAAGTTTGGTTCATAACACTTTTCAGCCCACTAGGAAAACTGAAGATTGTGTTTCAGCTTTCAGTCACCTGGGTTGTTGTCCGACGACTTCACAGAAAGTTGTATGTAAATAAAGATGCAAGAGAAGACCAACGTGAGCAGCTGGTGTTATTTCTGTTTTGAAACAGGTATGTTCTGATTGGAAAAGATGTTTAATGAATGGCCTGAAAGTCTGCTCACCAGATGCTGACGATGAAACATTTAACTCTACCAATTGGAGGGGCTGCCTCTGAAGGTTAGGTACACCCTCATCTGTCTGACAGCGTTGTAGGCATAATCACCAGACAGGGATTCAGGAATGCATTAACGAACTGAGCCATGAAACCTTCATTCAGATACTGGCTGTGTGTTCCTAGAGGAGCCGCCATGTTTATGGTGACCAGGTGGGTGGGCGGTAGTGACATTACTTTCTTTTCCAGGTTGTGAGTGAAGAAATGTTAGTCTTCTAAAGACAAAATCTGGCTAATGTTCCAACTCGTAGGCTGTGAAAACATTAAAAATGGTACGAGAATTTCATGTGACAAAATAACAAGGTCATGACTATATTTAGCATGGCCATCAGCACAGAACCAGCCCTGTCTGACTCGTTCGGGAAAACCTTGCTTGGATAAAATTTTTTTTTTTTTTTAAATGCCTTTGTATACAACTGAAGAGAAGCACTTGAATAGTTGTAAGTCTGAGGTGGAGAGAAGCTGATGGTGTGACGGGCTCACACCGATCCTGCTATCCCCTCTACCATTTAAACTTGTTTTCCCTATAATGGGTCAATAATCTGATCAGTTGACAGCGGAGCTTCTAGAAAGCTTTTCAATTGTAGTTAAATGGCGAATGTAAGGTGTGATTCCAATTCACTTTGGCTATTTTGGATAAACATTTTTGGCCAGTAGAGTCTTGAGTCATCTTCTGGAACTAATTTTCTCTTTTTTTCATCTTTCTTATGATGACTGGATACTGCAGAAGGGATGTCTTCGGACAGGAACATGGCAGCTCTGATGCGGGAAGTGAAGACCAGAGTTACTTATTCTTAAGATCCAGTTCTCTTCAAAAGGCTGAGTCAGGTTTCTGTGGTTTATGTCTGGTGGATGACATCCTAAAAACCCACTCTCCACCCTCACTTGGCCTCGATACAAAAATTGGAAGAAAAGGCCTCACTTAGAAGACTTTTAGGCAGAGGAAAAATGTAAGAAAACCCTAGAAGTCTTTTGTGGAAATGACATTTTTTCTAATCTTATTTTTTCCTTTGAGTACTTCACATGTCTAATCACGAGTATATAATTTTTATTTGCAACAAGTAGAAGCAAATGGGCAACTTTGCTAAAAACCAGTGGGCACAATCCTATATTGCATTATTACAAATACAGTAAATGGGTCTAATGTGCATACTAGAACTGCTGGGTAGTTTTTGAAAACTATGAACCTGGGGCCAGGGATTTAGCTCAGTGGTTCCAGCACTTGCCTAGCAAGTGCAAGGTCTCTGGTTCGATCCCCAGTAACCACATACAATACCGGGCATGATGACTCACACCCACCAGCGATCAGTACCACATACCACAATGCTGGACATGGTGGCTCAGGCCTGTAATCACAGCCTTTGGGAGGCAGAGGCAGTACGATTGCTGAGTTCAAGACTTGCCTGGGTGGGTACATAGCGAGCTCAGGGACAGCCTGAACTACAAAGCAGGATCCTGTCTCAAAACACAACCTAACCCAACACAACACAACAAAGAAACAGAAAAGAAAACTACGAGCCTGGCAGGGTACAGCACCCAGCTGCAATCCCAGATACTCGGGAGGTAAAGCAGGAGGATTGTGAGTTTGAGGCCAGCCTGGGTCACACAATGAGACTGTCTCAAAATGAAGAAAATAAAAATAAAAAGGGCTGGGGATGTAGCTCCGGCCTTCCCGGGTTTCATCTGCATTCCTGGGGTGAGGGAGGAAGAGCACAGGCCTGGTTCTGTTGTGGGCTGGCCAGGGGCCTGGGAGCCATACCCTCACTGGACAGCTGCAGACGGTCTGCTGCAAGCCAGATAAGCAAGCAGGTCTGGTGCTCCGTGGAGCGAGAGGACTCGATGTGCGTGGACAGATACTGCGCGGCATTCATTCCCTATGTGGACAAGGATGACCGACTGGACCTCTCTGGGACCGAACCTCCCGCTCAGTGCCAACTCCTCCTCCGCAGGGTCGTTGTGAAGATCACATGGAGTCAGGCAAGTGCGTGCCCACTGCCCGGCACGTAATGGGCCGAACAAATGCCAGCACCGCCTTTCAGCCCCTCAGAGCGTCTTCACATCTACTTTCTGATTCGACGCCCACTGCCACCCAGTGAGACAGGAGGAACACACGGGCTGGCCAGGTTGGAAGGCTACATGTCTGGCTGCCTTCGACTTTCCCAACATGTTATCATCAAAGCTGTTCCATGTCCCCTCTATCCTTCGGGGAAGCTCAGGCCTGCACCTGCCCACGCCCCGAGGGATCTCACCCTATTCAGCAGCTTCCGGTACCACGTACAGGTGAAAAGCTCCAGCCCGGACCAGAGTTCTGGGCCCCGCTGCATGCGGGAAAGAAACAACACGTTCAACACCGAGCTCTTAATCTGCCCCGGCTTCACTTTCCTACCACAGAAACCTGCTCCTCCGTCCTCCCAGCCCTCGGGCTAGAGCTCCCTCTCACACAGGTCCGCCCCTCAGCAGTTTCTGTTGGTTCTGGGTTCAAAACACAGCAGACGCCACGGCCTCCTACCCCTCGCTCTGCTACCTGTCACTAAACCAACCTACACTCTTGTTTGGATTTGGAAGCTCTCACCCAGTCTTGTTAATCCTCTCTGCTGTGTTCTCCCACCCATGCAATTCCTTCTGTGCTGAAGCGAAGCCACAGGATCCTTTTGAAGGAGACGTGCCAAATGTCACTTGTCTACTCAGGACCCTCTGCCTCTTGTTCCTTCTAAAGGGTAAATTCTACCGTGGCCACAGGGCCTGACTGAGGGCTGCAGGTTCCTACCCGGCCCGTTACCTTCTACCCTCTACCCCAAATGCTCCAGCTCTCTCTCCCTCCCTCCCTCCTTCCCTCCCTCTCTCCCTCTCCCTCCCCCCTCTCTCTCTCACACACACACACTCTAACCCCTGCTTCTCCCTCCAACCTCCTGTGCCTCAGACCCTCTATCTTCACCGGACCCTCATTAGAATCTCCTTCCTCTCGACAGCCACCCACGCTTGCTCCTCTCTCCCTTATCTCTGATCCAATGTGCGTCTGACCCTGAAACCTTCCTCCCTCCGCGGAGGCGCTCTACCCTCTTTCCTGGGTTTCCCTCCGGAACGCTACCATCTGATGTACCAAATATGCAAAGTTCTGTCTCCTTAGTCCCAGGAGGATCACAGGTTCAGGTCCCGTCCAGGCAACTTAGTGAGATCTAATGTCAAAATAAAAGACATAATTGTACTTTTGGGGCCTAGAGAGGGCCTGGCACGCAGCAGGCAAATGAAAATGTGCTCAATGAATCAACTAGACTGTGTTTTAAAGGCAACTTTTCCTTATTATCCCCTTACAAAGCAAACCCGCAGCGAAGTCAGCGGTGGCCACCGCTGCGATGTGACCAATGTGCCGTTTTGTGTGGATGGCATCGCCAAACCTGCGGGCGTCCTAGGGCCCAGCCATCTTTCAACTCGTGTCCCACTTTTGTCTCTTCCTGCCCCAGCGTGATTCATCAGAAACCTACTGCGGACCCCACAGCGGTAACCAATGAGCCGTCATCGTTAAGTGGTGCCTGGAGTTGTTTGGATGTGGCTGTGTGGTCCCCTCGGTGGCAGCTGCAGGTTTGTCTCCCTAAAGAAGCCTGGTGGCGGCTGTCATTAAGTGCGACCTGGAGAACAGTGTCCTGGGCGGGCTGCACCGCTGCGGGGAGCCCTGCTGGTCCCGTGTCTCCGCCCGCACGCTGACACGGAGTGGACAGACTCCCGGGCCAGTCTTCACGGTAGTCACGCGCTGATATGGAAGGTACATTTTAGGACGTCTGGAGGGGAGACTGTATGTGTTAGGAACAACAAGCCAGCCCCTCCGCCAGCCGGACCCACCGTAACCAGGGCTAGGAAGTCCTGAGAGGTGGATGATGCCGGCTCTCCGGGCCACGGCAAAGCTGCCCCAGACAGGCCCGGGCAGGGGACAACAGGACTTCCTCCACCCCCGACAGAAGTTCCCCACCGGGCATGCGTGACTCAGGGCCCAGGAGCAGATCGCTGCTGTGTACGGCCACCTCTGCGTGGCCACCTTGGGCTGTTGCAGCGCGTTTCAGTTTGAAATGAATACAGAATCGTGTTCTGTGTGTCACAGCTGACGGGGAGCCGCAGACTGTGATGGAGCCGTCACACAGCTTGCGGTGCCACCGTACCACGTGCGGGTATCCCACGCCTCCTTGGCACCGAGCTGCAGAGTAACAGCTGCCATGGAGCCCCGCTGCGCTGAAGGTGACACGGGAGGCACCGGCCCCTCCCGACCCTGCCCCGTCTCTCAGGGCCGACGCGCGGCTCAGCTACTTCCAGGGGACTGTGTGATGGAAGGGGTTTGGGGTTGTTGAATTAAGTGATGACTGCTGTGCTGGGGATTGACCCAAGGGCCTTGTGCAAGCCAGGCCAACAGGCATCGCCTTCCCAAAACACGGGCCCTGATGCCAGAGAACTGGGTTCAAATCCTACCTGTTGCATCTACCATCCAGGTCAGTGGTGGTAAAGCTATTAGGGCTTCCAGTGAGAGCAAACAGGCCACTGCCCCATGCGGGCCAGAGGCTTGCCGCCCCTCACTACATGATGGACAGGCCCTACCCCAGTGGCCTTCAGTTTCTCCATCTGCTCAAGACGAGCCATCTCAAAGGGTGGCCGGAGCTCAAGTGAGACTGTATGTGAAATACGCCGTATGACATCTGGGTCAGAGCAACCCCTACCCCATGATGCTACTAGGGCTACTATTGTATTAAATGAACAAAATTAGGAAAAGTTGCGATTTACAACTGACTAGGGAAGGAGCGTGTCCTGAACCACTCAGGTTGAGGCCTAGAGCCCTTCTGAAGCGAGAGTGGCAGCCCCCGAGGATGCCAGTGGGAAGGCAGTGCCCTGCCTGCTGCTGTCTGGACCTCTGCGCCATCATCCGGTTTGAAGATTCTGGATAACGCTCTGACTTTTAGAGAGCAGCAGTCCATCTCCTGTTCCCTTTTCCAATCTGTTCTTCATAAATTTTGATTACAAAAAGTGGGATATACTAGCAGTGATTTTCAGATACCAAATTCAGAATAAAAAATTCAAAACACAACAGCCCGCAAACCTTTGTGGAACATAAGTGCATCACTTTGAGAAATTACATCTCTCTCTCTCTCTCTCTCTCTTTACTGGATCAGAAAAAAGCACAAAAGGACAGCATATCTTTACTTTTTTTAATGTGGTGGGTCTATACTCTGAGCAGCAACTTTGAGAATCTGTCAGATGGCAGAGGCCCCCATACTGCCTTTCCTTCCAGAACTCTAAGCAGAGGCAAACGGCAGGACAGAAA
Source organism: Thryonomys swinderianus (assembly GCA_004025085.1). NCBI lineage: Eukaryota > Metazoa > Chordata > Mammalia > Rodentia > Thryonomyidae > Thryonomys > Thryonomys swinderianus. The sequence continues at coordinate 12,217 of PVIC010025858.1, forward strand.
TGTATTTATGGCCACACTCCAAAGAGTCTATTCTCTGGATTTCTATTTCTACTTTCACAGCCTACTGTCAAACAGCACAGTGGCTCTTCATTGGTGACAATGGAGTAATATAGTGTAGCCCTGTGAAAGGTAAGGCTAGTTTGCCAAGACCACATGAAATAGGACATACATTATTTTATAGTAAAAAAATATAAGAAACGAGTGCTAATTTATGAGTATGCTATGTGGAAATATATGTTTATGGGAACAATTACAGTTAAGTATTTTGAAACTGTAGAAGTTATTTTCTTTTTAAACTATTAATAAAACAATTCAAATGCATACCAAGAGCTCACATTTATAAAACTTGGAACCACTACTGTATTTCTTTTTTTTGTATTTAAAACACTTTCATATCTTATAGCCATTTGTGTAACTGGAAGTTAAGAGGGCTGAACTCTGGTTTCTTTTAGTTATATGACCTGGCATAAGTTTAAAAATTTTCTCTATGTTTGTGCTTCTCCATATCAAAATAAGATAATTACTAATTTGATAATGATTCAATGTTGTTTAGGCAACATGGGTCAAATGCTTTTTAAAAAGTGCTGTTCAGTTATTGGGTAGTTTTATGAAGAGAATCTTTACATTCCAGTGGGATCATAGACCAGCTTTGGAGGAAAAGTGTATCAGAAACACAAGCTTTTGTCTTTCAGTTTCATCCCATCTTGAGAAAGTGATCCAACTAATGATAAAGGATGTTTTCAGCCCAAGTTGTTGGTCATCTTTTAACATTCTTTGAAAGCCTCCAACTGAGGTAAAAAAGATCTTTTAAGATTTTATTTTTCCTATGACATTCTTTAGAAAATATGAAGATATTTTTTAACTTCTTTAGAAAATAGCAGCAGCCATATTTCCATTGCCACGATACTGGTGATGCTGTTTACATAAATATTTCTTTCAAGAGCACCTTTCTTTTGCAGACATAATAGAGAAACTGTTATTTCATAAGACTGAAGTATCAGTTGTGGATTCACAGAAACTTAAAGCTGAAAGATCTCAAATGATTAGTAGTGCCCTGACTATATGGATAGGGCACCAAACTTAACAGTAGATAAGTAATTTTTTTCCTGTGTAGTGAGAGAATTGGAATTTAAATCCAGACCAGAATCAAGCATTATTCTTCCCATTCCTTTTGAATCCTCTGTCTACCCAAAAGGTACTTTACTTTAGCTTAATGCACAGGTGCTTGTCAGTTTGGCTGCAGTCACAGATCCATAATAAAGGCAAACAACATGAGGAATAAACACCTTGGTTTGCCTTTTGCACAAATGACTATAAAAGGCAAAACACAGGTGGGAATTTTAGTGAGCAATAATCATGACCTTGTATTTAAACTTTAAGTAGGATGCACTTGACCGAGATGCAATATCTTTATGTACCAATACTCCAGGTGAACATATTCACTCTGTATTACAAATGTACATCAATTAAATTTTTAAAAAGAAATGCTTTTGGAAGTAAGAAAGATTAGGATTATCGTTACTGGCTACCAATCGTTAGTTGCCATGCTCTGAGATTATGGGCTTTCGTTCTGGTACTTAAAATCATTAAAAATATAAATCTGTGCTTGACTTAAGGACTTAAATCCTGAAACAGTATCTTTCTAGGAGTAGTGAGAAAGTTTTCTACATATACTGAAACTCCAGATAAGCAAAGTGACCTGACTACTCAGGAGAAAAAGATAAAGAAAGTCCATGGGATATCTTGGATCAGGTTTTTTTCCTGATGAACTCTACTGACTGTGCAGAGGCATTTTAAATTAAGATACAAGCTACTCTTCAATCTCTGCTATGTATAATATCTTCTCTTTATTACAGAAGTATCGTCATTAAACTGTAGTAACATCTGGGAGAATTTAGGGCTCTTAGGGCAACCCACAGCAAGGGATACTGCCTTGACAAAATATAAAATTGCCTGTAACACTGAGTTGAAACTGCAAGAGTGCAGCACACAGGTCCCATAGTATTGCTGTAGATGAGACGCAGTGATAGCCCTGTGCTTCTTTCAAGCCTCCTTTTCCTTACTGAATGAACACCAGGGAATGGCATCATGTCAGGCTTTCCAGATGGATTATGTGGAGCCATAGCTCAATGTCATTTTCAATAGGAAGCCTCATAATTAAAGGTCAAATAGTCACTTCATCTGCAATCAATCAATAGAAAAAGTACTAATACGAAGAACTAATCAATCAATGGCAAATGCTCTAATAAAAGCAATGAATCAAATTCAGCATGTGTGTAGTTGCGAGTTCTTGGAAGGGACTGAGACGGGGCAGAAGCAAAAACAGTAATACAAACCAAAGGTATATATCGAGAGGATTTTCAGGAAGCTTCTTAAGCAAGAGTTTTCACCTTTGGTTCATTAGTTTATATGGATACCACTTGGCCTACAGGTGTTTAGTCTAAAATACAACCTTGAGGCATAATAATAACTAGCAATTTGTAAGTTCCACTGGATATTTTGATATATGTGGATGTCTCTATATGTACGTGTCTGCATAAAATTACTAGAAGAAATATTATGGTAATGATTGCAAAAGAGAAAGATATTTTTTCTTTTTTTTGTTTTGCAGTCCTGGGGGTCGAACTCGGGCCCTTGTGCATCTAAGGTTGATGCAGTACTACTTGAGCCAAATCCCCAGCCAGAGAAAGATATTTTTAAAGTGCCAAATAGCTATGTAATAATCTGTTGTGTTTAATTTTTGTCTGAGATGTGAAAGAAAATATTCTCTGGGTGATATTTCCTCCCACATTTTGGAATATGAACTTTGCATACTTAATGCGCTATTCTTCCAACTCCATGCAGAAGAGAAAGTCCCCTGGGATAATGATTAGCCCACAGCTGAGGTCATTCCCAAGGCAAACCCTCTGTACCAGTTTTACTAGGTTACTCGTGGAGGGAAATACGCACTGGATCCTGGGAAGGTGGACATAGTAAACTTATAGAGCTCAACAAGCTTATTCCAGCAATCATGTCCAAATGTCCCCTTGGTGTACCTATCAGTAAGGGTGATCTCTCTCACTCAGGGCCACAGCCAAGAGACTGTTTTCAAAAATGCTAATAGGAAGGAAGATAGATACGACCAAGAAATGGCAGGACATTAAGGCTGAAAGTAACATTCCCTAAACTGACAAAGAAACAGGCCAGATCAAGTATGTAGATCTTAAAGTCCCAACAGGACTTAAGTCTGCCATGTTATGAAGAACTATGGATTTATGCTAAGCGGGTTACTAGACACTATGCTAATATCTAGCAGGAATATCGTATTGGTGGACTGAAGCATGTGTTTCACAGAAGGAATCTACAAAAGCAAACGAAAATCCAGCCCTTTTTCCAGCAAAACAACTATTTCAGTGTTCATAGCATTGATTTGCTTGCTTTAAAATCAGCTTTCAGAATGCTTATAGGAAAAAGGAGTATGACTCTGAGATTAAGAAAAACGAAATGCAAAAAAAAGGATTGAATACAAAGGCTTTTAAATTATGTAAAAAAAAAAAAGAATACTGATCACACTGCAGTGTGAATCTGGGGTATGCTTCTTGCAGTTTGTTCAACACAGCCAGCTTTAGCACAGAGAACATCTCGGAGAAAGAAAATCTTCTACTTTGGTTTTCCTGTAGAAAGCAAATCCCTTAGAGGGGTGTGGTCAGGCTTAACCACTCACTGTAGAAATGCAGTCATGGATTTGGGGAGCCATGGCTCACTGCTGTAAGGCCCTCAGCTCCGCACTGTATATCTACCCCTAGATTCCTACCTTCGTGCAAGTGCACAGTGTTTGGGAGACCTGGACCACTGCACATGGAATCCACAGTAACACATGGGAGAGATGTAGTGAGATGAGTTCTTTGAGGACAATAACTAAATGACACTTGTTCTATGAAATTGTACCAGATAGGGAACTGGAACCATAGAAGTAGTAACACAGTTATAATTGACCTAGTTAATAATAACAAATACTAGCTACTGCTTATGGAGGCCCATGCTATGCCAGGAACGCTTTTTAAGGGGCATCTCATTTAGTTCTCAGCAATCTACATGCAGTATAATTACTATACATATTCTGTCATGAACTGCCTAGGTATTAATTGCCGAGTGCCGTGCTAAGCACTTAACAGATTCTATTTTGAATTGTAATGATATTTACAAAGTACATTTACAGACAAAAAAGCTCAGATTTAGGAAGTTAACTGAAAACCAGGGTTCGAATTCAACTTGACACTGATGAAAAACCAAACAGACACACTGTTCACTCATTTAAGTAATCTGAAGCCCTAGATTGCAAACAGCCACTGCTCCTTAAAGAGCTTGTCCAGTTGCCAGACCATTCTGTACACTTGGGAAGACTGAGAAAGACTTCATCAGAGAGATGTTTAGAACTAAAAAAGCAAATATGGAATTTTTTTCTTCTTGAGACTTATAAGTGGAATTCCTTTGATCTGAGCAAACAAAGAGAAACACTACAATTTTCCATTGTGTTAAGTGAGGGCCAACGTGCAGAGGGACTGTTAACGGGAGTTTTGGCTACAATCTGCTTACTACCCCACCCACGGAGTCTGTGGATGACCCATATTTAATAAAGTTTCTGATTACATAAAAACTTTTGCTAAGTAAAAATACAGATTCCGGATACCTAAGAGGTTATTAGGACAATGGCACTAAATTAGATAAAGTGAAGCAGAGAAGAGCAGTTTGGTTCTTAGTCTATTTTTGTCCATTAAGTAAATATGTATTTCACATTTAGTGCTAATCCAATTGAGCTAAAGCTAACTATACTGTGTTTTTATTAGAAAACGTAACATTTGAAAATGAGTTTCCAATTAACATCAATATCCAATTAGAGAAACGCTATGTTCACCTTGCTTTGTGTACTGGAAAAGAAGGCAGGCTCTCCAGTCAATACCGGAGCACTCCAAAGCAGGTTTCAGCAGTAGCCCTCCCACTGACACCCCTCCCCACCCTGGCCAGGACGCTGGTAATTCTGCATTCTTGTTGTTCATGAGAATTGGAAATACGATTAAAAATTAAACTAAAGCCCATACTTGGAAATTTCGCCCCTCAGATAACTATTTTAAAGCAATGACCTGTCCTCAACTTTGTATGTAATATGGAGTTCTATGCATTTCAAAATCTTAAAATGTAATTCTGTGTCAGTAGTACATAAAATCTGAGAATTACTTACCCAATGTGAGGGATTTGTGCGTAGAACAGAAAATGATAGCCACTGTGTCTGCTGGTGTAAACCCCGAGTTATTCCTAGGGATGAAACAAACAAAATTTCTAGAGAACAATACTTGTATGAAAGGTCTAATTAACACATCTTAAAGGAAAATGTGGTACTATCTTCACATGATCAGTCCTGGGCCAATTCTAGGCCAGAATGTGCAGAAGGGTGGGAATATCTTTTTAGAGAACATTTCTGATGCGTTTATCCATGGAAAGGAGAAGAGTTTAAGAAATGTGTGTGGGGTCCCATAAACTCACATGTCTAACTAGTCCACAGGGCACAGGGCTATGAGAATGCAAGGAACTTTCTTGGCTGAGCCTCTAGGTTATCACCTCATGTTACCCATCAGCCTGAAACGATTAATTCATCTCCAAACATTCTCTCCAGGAGTAACACATTCGCACCAGGATGTTGTAGTGAAAAACCCAAGTCAGCGTTTTCTTGGAGCAGTTACTGGAGGTATTAGGCACTTCTCAAAGATCTTTACCTGACTATAAAGACAGTAACCCCCAAAAGTAGGGGAAACATCATCTTATTTATAGATGAGAAACCTGAGGGACACAGAAATTACTGGACTTATTCAGGGTCCATCACTGATAAGTGTCAAAGCTAGAATTCAAGTCAAGGCCAGGCCCTCGGCTTGTGTTTCTTAACTCCGAAGACTTACTATTGTTCTATCAGAGGTTTAAACAGGACAAATACCTCATTTCATCAAGACTGATGTGATGGGGGCTCAGTACTGTTGGCTGGATGTCAATCTCTATGCTAGATTATAAAGGTTTAGAGCATTATCAGGTAGAAAGATTAGAAATGTAATTATTATTCTTGTGCCCTTATATTTTAGAAACTATTGCTTCTGTAGAAACAGGCTTTGATGGAATAGTGCATGTATTTGTTCTGTGCCCTCATCTTTTGATGAAATAGCTCAGAGAAACTCAGAGAATAGCTCTGGAAACTGACTATATGCAGCTGCGGTTACAACAACCTACTCAATTTTAAGGGTCTCTAAGACAGCCCACATTTCCTCAGGAACTTCACCATTATGTATGACTTTTGCTTTGAGAAGTCTTAACCTTTATTTAGAAAAGCCCTTATGTAGATCCACACTGTTTTCTTTGTTGGCTTCTCAGTGGAGCAGAGAAATACCTCTCTTTCCTCTCCTCCCACGTGTGGGTGTCAGGCAGACATTTAAATAGCACTTGCTCTCCTTACCCAGAAAAGATGCATGCTTTAACTTACAACCCACTGTCCTTCCTGCCCTTTCTTGATATCCACTGGTCTTGCTCTCTGAGCTCAGGTGAAGATTCCCCACAGATGTGTATCACCTGAGTGCAATGAGACTGCTTTACTGTTTCCTCATCCAATTCTCAGGTGGAAACTGTGATGCTACTCTTGGTCCTTAAACACTGTATTACATGCCTGGCATATTTATCTCAGTCCTCAGATGGGGAGGGAACTCTGTAATTTTGCAACCACATGGGCTGAGAGAAGAAAAGGAGTGCAGATAAATGCTCTACACAGAGCAAGAAGAGGGCAGTGGAGAGGTGTGGCAGGGGGCCAGAGGAGGAGAGGGAGCAGGATGGAGAAGGGAGAGAGGGAGGGGGGGGAGAATGAGACAGACAGAGACAAAGAGAGAGATTCAGCTCTCATGTGACAGGGCCTGGGCTGAAGGTCGAGCCCAGAGAGCCTTCTGGGAGAGAAGGGGTGCTGAGATTGCAGTATGGGGTGCAGAGGTCACCTAGCAAAGGGAAGGTTTTTCAGGCTGAGTTGTGTCCTGGGATGCTTGCTTGTGACAAGCAGCGTGGACTTGGTAAACTGGGTTCAGGGAGACTGTGGAAGGACTGGGGACAGGGGAGTGACCTGATAGGACTTGCTCTTCAGAAGTAATCAGACAGCCTGGCATCAAACTGAAGAAGATCTTGAGGTCTATCCCGATGGGGCTTCTCCTATGGCCGCACATTGTTGGAAACGCCTCATAGAGCAACATTGTGGATTTTGCTTTGCTCACAGGTCTATTTGTTGGGCCTGTGATATGGCACTACAAAACAGCAGGAAGTATGAAAGACCTAACAGTTTTTCTTTTAACGCTAGATATTCACATGTCCTAGGGATCTGTACTACTGTTAGGAAATCAGTGAATTCATGTGCTTGTTCAGAGAAGGTGTCCGACCAAGGCAGATCCATCTACGCTATGTGTAAGGATCTCGCTTTGTAGCTCAGGCTGGCCCTGAGCTCACTATGTAGCCCAGGCAAGCCTTGAACTCAGCAATCCTCCTGTCTCTGCCTCTCAAGTGCTGGGATTACAGGCGTGAGCCACCACGCCCTGCTCTCAGGAGTTTTGAAATTGCTGTGGTTTGTCCATAATTCAAATTAAAGAATTGGCAGACAGGATGACTGGATTAAGCCTGAGTTTTTTCAAACAGGACTATCCTGAAGACAGACCCTCACTAAATGACCTTGATGAGTACTAAAGGAATCAGAACTCTAGAAAGGCCCGAAGAAAAACAGGGATGGGAATGAGACACAGAGTTGAAATAAGCAGAACCTGTCAACTGTTGATCTTTATGCAACATTCCCTCCAGTGGTACAGGTTTTCGGGGCAAGAACACTTGATTTAGATACTGCTCGTCCTTTTGCTTACATACTAAAGGGGACAATACCATCTGCTTCAGAGGGTCATTATGAAGACAAATGCTGATACCTGTTAAGAATTTGGAATGTTATAAGTGTTTACCGCATGCTGGTTGATTTTTAATTCTTGTTATTGCCCCCATAGCTGCCAAAGCTTTCACTGGAAGAATGAAAGATGCCTGGGGATGGTCCATATCATATTTCCCGTGTGATGGCAAGAGTAGGATGTTTGGCCTCTTTGTTGAGGATCCAGACTTACGATAGTTTAGTAACTTGTCTAACATCAGATTGTAGTAGTTTGATAACTAGGCTAAAATCAGATAGTGTATTTAGAACTGAAGACTATTTCCATTCGATATTTCCAAAAGTATTTGTTCATGCTTTGTCCATTGCTCTAAATTATTTCAGTTACTTTGAAAATTCATAATATTTCTTTTAGTTAGAAAATTTAACTGAAAGACTGTTTAACTGAATTCTCAACCATTCCATTGGAGATGCTAAGTATTTAAATTAGAACCCATTGATTTGTACTCTGTTGAGTTCCATTTTCTTTTTTGGTTCTTTCCTACCTGAAATTGGTGAAGTTGATATCTGTCATATGTTTTCATTTTTCTCCCAAGCAAGCCAGCCTAATATGTGTAGATGCATTTATTTACTTGGGGTGTCAAATGGCAAAAAAGGAAAAATCTCAGCAGAGAAATCATCCTGCTTGTCATGCACCATGCTACAGCATGCCAATAATGGAAAGTTCAGCCTTCCTACTACTTTCTACTTCCTTTCACATTTCTTACATTAATTGTCCTGGTGTGTTCACCATACCAGGGAGCATTTAAGAGGCATTACTTTATCTATAAAATAGTGTCTGGGTTCAAAATCCCAAAGCCAGAGACAGATTTGGATTTCAGCTCTTTTTAATTAACATCATGACTTTTGTCAGCTTCCTTATATGTAAAATTTAAATAGAGGAACACCATAAAAATCAAATAATATGTATATGAAGCCCTCAGCATTATGCTCATGGATATATAGTACGTGCCGATTAAATGTCAACTACTGTAGGAGGCTTGGTATTACATTAAAATAGTTTATATCAAAAATTAACAAGGAAAGGAAATTAGCCATTCTACGTTTGTGCTACAGTCTGTGTCAACAGTTGCTAGGAAATACGAGTTATTCATCAGACCAACTCAACTATTCACAGTGACCTAAGTTTATGGCAATTTTCAGAAATAGTCAAAGAAAAATGTTAAAAAATTTAGGAAGAGTACAAGTGAGGAATCTTTTTCAAAAAATACATAAAGACAGTTTGGTAGGGTGATAACTAGAGTAACAGGAACCTAGAGTCACTAGAGTGACAAAAGAATTTCTTCAGAAAAGATCAGGAAGAAAATAAACTTTCACATAGTTGTGTAGTTGTATTAATCCTGTAACCCACTGGCTCAGCGGGCCTCTCACCACAGCCCTGGAGGAGGACGGTGGACAGAGCAGTGGAAGGAGGGAGGGCAGACAGCATAGTAGCCAGACCGAGTCTCCACTAGCCCTAAATTAGGCAGCTGAACCTGGGAGCTCTTGGTAGCCTGCTTAGTGCCACACAGCTAACGACAGATGGGGTTTCCTCCCAAAATGAGCAGAACAGTACAGAGATTAACAAAGGAAAAGTATCTCACATGTAAGTTTCTTCCTTTAAAAAGAGTGGGTTTAGTCAGAACTCCCTCCGAGGACCTTTTCTGCTCCACATTCTGTGATTCTACTAGTAAAACCTGACATGTTTTCCTCTGTGAGTACCACAGAGGAAGGCAAAATAAATATTGTGTGGAGAACACTGAATGAAAGCTTTGTCAGAGAGAATAAAAAGACCACTAGGGGAGAAAAGGAAATAGACATCTCTAGGGAAGCCAGAGTGATCAAAAGAATTATAAAACAGGATAAAAAGAAAGTCAGTATTAAAAAGAGATAAGGTAGAGTTAGAAAATAAATAATAATGTGATTCCTTTCAAGAACATGAGCAGACACAATAGAGTTGTTCATTACTAAAACTAATTGTAGCCATCACTACTTAACTGTAGTGTTCCGGACATTGTCTTTCTGTGCAGTGTCCTGACCTTGGGCCATGAAGCCAGAGAGATGATGGCTGAGCATCCACTTACGCTCTCTGAGCTCCATGTTCCCCCCAGTGAGGCCAAAGCCTGCTGAGGCTGTGCTAAAAAGGGGAAAACCTGGGTGCAGATCACTTAGAAAAGTGCTCGGCCATGTTCACTTGGGGACACTTCCGACTTGGGTAAAGATGAACATTTTTCTGTGGTTCTGCTGATGCAATCTCCATCAGTGTAGAAGGGAAGATCACAACATCAGGGATGTTTATTTACAGTGAAAGCCATACCTCTCTACAGGAGGGCAGACTTGAACCCTAGCCACACAGCAACAGTCTACCCCACGTTGTCACAGTCTGTCTCAACAGGGGAAGTTTGTGGAGTAGATGCTCACGTAGGGCTCCACTGAGGACGACAGTGAGAAGCCACAGCCCTGGAACAGGACGGGCCAGCTGACCCTGTAAGCAGCCTCTTGAGCCACACTCTAAGTCATGCTCTAGTGGGTGACAGCTAGTGCCAGACCCATCGAATCAGAGCCCCATTGACCAGGGACTTTGATGCACTGGAAATGTGCAAGAATCTGGACAGTTCATGTAGTACCAAGCTCACTAGAGAGGTACACTGCTGGCCTCTCCAGGAAGAACACCAGATGGCATAAATCCAGCTGTGGCCATGACTGGTAGCAGAAGACTGAAGAGGCCTGTAGCATTACTGATGCAGGAGTTGGAATCAGTTCTTATTTGTGGTATCTACCATGGTAACTTTCTCATACCAAATACTTAAGTAATTTGTTGAGGCCAGGCTGGTAGCACAGAATGTAAACTCAGCACTCAGGAGGCAGAGTCAGGAGGACTGCAGTAAGTTTGAGGCCAGCCTGGGCTACATAGTAAGTTCAAGGCCAGCTAAACTACACAGCAAGACCCTGTCTCGAACAAACAAAAACAATTTTTTTTTTGTTAAATAAATAATACCAGCAGAAGATGTTTCACTTAAGGTGAGCTTTTAAGAACAGGGAAGTGAAACGAAGACATTAAGACCACTTTGACCGTGAGGACAGCCTAAGGAAGGGAAGGAAAAGAAAAGTATTCTAGAGAATAGCAATGACTTTGCCTCAATCTAGCACTTAGGCAGCATGAATGCCAGTGGTGATTATTGAGACTGCATTTAGCCTGGAGGGCTTTGAACTTAAGAAATTAACTTCATTGCAGGCCCTGGCCAACCAGTGAGCATATCTGAACAAGAGAATGATCATCAGAACTTGGAGTCCTTGGAAGCAGTATGAAACGCAGAGGAATAGTTCCATCTAGAAATGGAGTTACCAGTAACACACATGTTGCAGTAGACTGGACTAAAGAGGTACTAAGAACCTAAATTAGGGAAATGGCTTGGGAGTAGGATAAATACCACAAGACTAGCTAGGGTCAAGACATTTAAAAAATGAGGTGAAGGATTCCAGTCTAAGTAACTCTGAGGATGTAGTTCCATTCAGGATAAGTAAAAGAGGAAGAGGAAGTTTGGGATTAATTAAAATATTAATTCTCTTTTTAATATCTTGAGCTAAGATCTTGTTAAGACAGTAGGGGGAAGATAGCTAAATGATAAGGAAAACACACTCTTGAATCTCATCAACAGTATGAAGCAGCCAACTCAAGCCTGGAGAAAGGAGGAGGCTGTCTAAGCACAAGACATGGACAGATGAGCCAAGATCCAAGGACAAATCCTCTGGTGATGACTACAGTTTTGGGGTGGCAGAGTGAAAAAGAATAGTCGAAGACAAGAGGAAAGAAATAGGACAGTGGAATGACAGTAGCCAAATAAGGGGCAATCCTTTCGCTAATCCCTTAGGAGATTAGTAAAAGACACAAATCACTTACCTTGTTGAAAAGATGAAGGTTAGGAGCATAAAACTCAGTTGAATAGAAACTACTGGAGAGAGAGAGAAAAAAAGATTGAACCTAAATTAGCATTATAAAGGCAATGCATCTGCAGCATATTTACTGATACGCTTTAGCTGAAATCTAAGGGAAGTCAGAAAAACAAATAAGAAACTGAACAAATGCACACTGCTAAATGATAGAATCATTTGAATCAGTAGAATTAAACCTATTCTTTTTTTTAATTGAATTCTTTATTGGTACAATTTATATACATCTCAAAATCACATATAACATTGGGAAATTTGTACCAGTATATGCCACAAGTTAATTCTCATTTTTACCCATATCCCTACCCACTCCCCCCTCCTCCCCCCTTTATACATTCTCTTTTATTTTCTTTCTGTATCATATTTATTCCTTTCCCTCATCACATTCCCACACCAAGTTTCCTATAGAAATATTCCACTCTATAAAAGCTGTCCTACTTTCTAGAACTCATTTGCATCTACAGGTGTTCATGCCAAAGAGAAGATCCGGGAATTGTCTATCTGTGATCTATTGATTTCACTTATTAGTAAATCCTCCAGATGTCTCCATTAAATGGCTATACTCCCACAACTACTATATAGATTCAATGCAATTCCAATTGAAATTCCAATGGTATACTTCACAGAGCTAGAGAAAATAAAACAAAAATTCATCTGGAACCACAAGAAACCTAGAATAGCAAAAGCAATTCTAAGCAACCACGACATGGCAGGGGGTATTACAATTCCCAATTTAAAACTCTACTATAAAGCTGCTGTGATAAAAACTGCATGGTACTGGCAAAGTAACAGACCTGAGGACCAGTGGAATAGATTAGAAGACCCAGAAACAACTCCAGAT
>PVIC010025859.1:0-24969 GCA_004025085.1 Thryonomys swinderianus
ACCTGCTTTGTTGTGGTTTCCTACCACATGGTTTCCATCTTTTTACTTTCAGTCTATAGATTTCTCTTTCAATTAAGTGTGTTTCTTGAATACAACATATTGTTGGATCTTGCTTCTTGATCCATTCTGCCAGTCTATTTCTTTTAATTAGTTCATTGAGGCATTAATATTGATGGCTATAATTCATAGGTATTGACTTGTACTTGTCATATTTTCCTGTAGTTGGTTCTTTTATTATCTCCCACAAACACCATTTAATTTCTTGTCTTGCCTAGTGGCTTCATTCTTCTAAGCTTCATGGAGTTGTAAGCCTCACTGTCTTTTCCTAGGATATTGTTTAGAATTTTTTGTAATATAAGCTTGGTCTTCTTTGTCATGAAAATAATCTTATTTGCCCATCGATTATGAAGGATAGTTTTCCAAGATACATCAATCTGGGTTAGAGTTTGTTTTCTTTTAGAGCTTGAAATACTTTACTCCAGGCTTTCCGTGATTTGAGAGTTTGTGTTGAAAAGTCTGCTGTAATTTTGATAAGCTTTCCTTTGTATGAGATTTGTTTCTTTTCTCTAACTACTGTCAATATTTTGTTCTTCTGTTGAGATTCTTGTATTATGGCTATTACATTCCTCAGAGTGGATTTTTTTTATCATAGTTAGTTGGATTCCTGTATGCCTCATTTATCTCTCTGTCAAATTGTTTTCTCTCACTTGTGAAGTTTTCTGCCATTACATCTATGAACAGTTTATGTCATTTGCACTATTTCCTATTTTTTCGTTGACTCTGATCAGTCTTAAGTTGTCCTGTGCATCATTTAGCAGCTGCTGGATTGATTTCTCATGCTCCTGTACTATGTTTAAGAACTCTTTCCTTTCCTGGTCACTAACTGCAATCCAGTCTTTTGTTTCTGAAATTATGCCTTTGGATTCTCTAGCTCTACTACATAAGCTTTCAATAGAGCTTTTAATCTCTCAAATTTCCATTTGAATCTTTTTATTGGATTCCATTTGTTTTCTATACTGGAATTCCATCATGTTCCTGAGGTTCTGTATTGTTTTATCTGTGGCATTCATGCATCATCTGTGCAGTTATCTGACAGATTATTTCTGATTTCATTTTCTGCAGATCCTCTTTTTTTGCCAGTTCAGGGAGTTCAGGTGATTGTGTTTCAAGGTGGTCCAATTCTTTGGTCTCTGATTTTTCCCTTTGGAGACTGGGAATTCTGGGTTTGGGTCTTATTTTGGGTTTTATCTCATTTTGACTTTTTTGCTATTGTTAGTGTTTTTGGTTTAATATCTGAGTTAATGTCTATAAACTGCCAGTATCTTCCTTACTAATATTTATAACCCTTAAGTAATTACTTCTTCCTGGGTTGCCTTCCTGGTATCATTGACCCTTAAACCTCTGCATAAGTTCTAGCACAACCACAGCACTTACTACATAGATGCAGATTTTGGGCCTGATTCTCACAGGATAGTCTTGGGAGGAATCAGTATGTAATTGTTATTCAGCTGGGCACAGAGGGTGTTGCCCATTCCCAGTTCCAGTGCCACCACGTACCTTACTGCATACCTTACTCCATATTCTTTACTTTTACAAGAAGAAAAACTTGTTAAAAGACATTCTGTCCACTTATTTTATTTTCATTATTTTACAGAAATGTGTCAAGCTCTTGACCCCAAAGTGAAACTGCTTTCCACAGAAGTTGACATGCTAGTTTGTGGAGTTCATGGTTTAATCAGTATAAATTGAAAAGCTGTGGACCCAGGGCTCTATCAGTGCTCCTCAGGGACACAAAGACAAAATGTGCCTGAAATGTGGGCTAAATGGTGACATGTGTCCATGCAATGTCCTTGCCCATGCAAGGAATGCTGGTCAAGGAATGCTGGAGAAAAGAAGGTACAGGACAGGGAGCAAGCACTCCTTCCAGCTCCCTATCCTCTGAGCTCCTGAAAACATTCCAGCAGTGCCACCTGGAAAGAAAGGTAGGGGGAAGCCCACACTGTAACAGAGCAGGTGCTTCTATCCTCAGAACTGATAGCTTCCCAAAGACCATAGTGATGAATGCAGAGAGGGCAGGACAGAAACATCATGAAGTGCGCATGCCCCAGTATTTCTCTGACAAATGTGCACCCACAGTTGAGGAGGCCAGGCTCATTCCATCCAACTGTATACACACACATATCTACAAAGGTACAGGAAATACCTTTCCTCATGTCCAGTGTTCCCCACCCAGAGACCAGGTTGGTGACATCACTGCCCACACAATGGTTACGGCTTGGGAGATGTCTATAACAATCAGGAGAAAAGGGTCTGGGCCACAGCACCATTTATGGAGCTAACAAGGGAATGAGTGGCAAGGGAAAGGGTGTCCTCAGGATGGCAGAGTCCTGTCTACTTCCTATAAACCATTTGATGGCTGCATCTGTCTCTGTAAGGAAAGCCAAAAGCAGCTACCTATGTGTGATGTGACCAGATGCCCACAAGACGCAAGAGAGCAGACCCATCAAACAACCCATAGAGACGCCCACTGTTTTTCTTCCCCAAACTCAGAAGCCCACAAACACATTGTGCCTTAAGAATGAATGTATTCATTGAGGAAAGGAAGACAGTTGCAGACTGCAGAACTAGTGGAAAAAAGAAAATGGGTCACAAACAGCACAGTGACCTCCCACAAAGACCTAACTTCCCACAGAGCTGTCCTGGGCAGTACGTATTGATATATGAACTGGAAGGCTCTGGCATAGACATCTGAATTTCAACAGATCCTAAAAAATGACTGTGATTAAAACAAAAAAGAAAGAAAATGCGATTAATATACATGTGAGTCACTTTAAGAATTCCTTGAGGTAGCAGCTCAGTTCGTGATAGCTCAATCTTGGAAACAACCCAAATGTCCATCAACTGGAGAGTGGATAAAGAAGATATGGTTTTTTAATAAAATGGAGTATTACTCTGCCATAAAGAATGACAAGATCAATCCATTTAGGTGCAAATGGAGACACCTGGAGGATATACTAATAAGTGAAATCAGTAGATCACAGATAGACAATTTCCGGATCTTCTCTTTGGCATGAACACCTGTAGATGCAAATGAGCTCTAGAAAGTAGGACAGCTTTTATAGAGTAGAATATTTCTATAGGAAATTTGGTGTGGGAATGTGATGAGGGGAAGGAATAAATATGATACAGAAAGAAAATAAAAGAGCATGTATAAAGGGGGGAGGAGGTGTGGGTGGGTAGGGATATGGGTAAAAATGAGAATTAACTTGTGTCATATACAAATTCCCCAGTGTTGTATGTGATTTTGAGATGTATATAAATTGTATCAATAAAGAATTCAATTTAAAAAAAGAATTCCTTGAGGAGTCTTGTTTAATTGTAGGTTTCAGATTTGTTGATGTGCGTGGTGTCTGGGATTTTGCATTTGTGGAATATCCATGTGATATCAAGGTTGTTGTGATACTGTGTGCACATTTAGAGCAGGAGGAACAACTATGCACCCACAGCCTCTGCACGTCATGTCCTCCATGCCCACACACCTGCAATATTTAGACACACAAGGACTGAGAGTACATCATGGAGTTTAGGACTAGCTGATCAATAACCCCATGGAACCAGAAGGACTGCCTGAGCTCAGGGCCTTCCTTAAAGCTGAGCAAAGGATGCCAGGGGTCCCTGGTGTCTGGGTCCTGCTGCCTTATTCCAGAGGAAATCCTGCAGAGAAATGTTTTTCCTTCACTGTAGCTTGCATCTACCAGCTCTGGGAACTACAAAAGAAGGGTGGCCACGGCCTTGCTTCATTTATACAGAATTTGTAGGCTGTTGATTATGTATGTACAGGAAAGATCAGATTATATCCTCATGGGCAAAGTGAAGGCTCAGAGAATCCTGGCAGCAATTTCCCTCGACAGACACTGTGGGCACAGAGTACATCTTGCCCCTGCCACCCTGATGAAGTTCTGGGCTGCCTGGCGGACCACGCAGCTGGGCAGTACTGAGACCAGCAGCAGAGAGGAATCTGCACAAGGCAGCAGACCGGCGGAGGCATGAATTGTGCCACAGAACGAGGCATCCATAGCTCTGTTCCCAGCACACAAAGTATCATAACTGCTGCAATCTAAATTGAAGTCTAAAAATAGTGAGATAAAATTACTTCCTTCTTTACTCCACCAGAGAATGAAGGGGCTGACATCAATAACTGCAGGGCACAACCAACTTCCAGAGTTCATGTTGACAGAATGATCACACAACTGCCCTGTCTCAAGAACATTTTCTGAGACCCCCCCCCAGAAAATGAGAAAGCAAAAGCAATTACCTTGGTGCAGACACCAATAATGGGTATTTGATTATGATTATTAATGGGGGGAAAGGAGATAGACTGCTGAGCAGCAAGCAGCCACTAAGTGAATCTATATGAGATTCCTGGAGGGGGATTAATTTTTGTTTTCTTTTCATCTCTCAGACAGTCATTTGAATGTGACACCAGCTCTAAGCATGGCCTGTCACATCCTTATCAGTATTCAGTGCCACTGCACGGTGGTCACATTATCTCCGCTGGATACTGGATACACCAGGCAGCAGATTCCTTGCTGTGGGATCGTTTTCCCTCTGAGTCAGAATGTGGGGAGGGCAGAGTCAGTAACTCACTTCTCAGATACAGGAAAGATATCCTCAAGCACCAGAAAGGCATTTTCTAGCAAATATTTACTTCTTGGTTTGCTTCCTACTGCGGCTGAACACACAGCATCTAATCTACAGGATCCAGGATTGACTGTCTCTGAACAAAGGAACTTTGCAGCTCATTCAAATCCTCCAGCTATGGTGGAAGAACTACTTCGGTTTGGAGCCCATTTCACAGGGAAGAAAAGGGACATGAAGCAGAGACAGAAAGGAACATGCGCAGTTTCTTTGACTCGATAACATACTCTGAAATCAGTTCCCTTCCACTGTCTCACCCATCCAGTGAACTTCCAGCAGAATGGCTGCCTCAGTCCACACACAGCATCAGACTGTCACATGTTCTGAGAAACATTCCAAAGCATCCTTGGGCACCTGGAAACACCACCTCCTCCTTTGCTTCAAAACCAGAGTGGTTAGGAACTTGTGTGCCTGTTCATGTTGGGGTCAGAGACCCAGCACGGACTCAGAGTCATCTTTACTTGGCTACTTTTTGTGGGAGGTCTTATTCATTTTTGGGCAAATATCGGAACATGTCTCTTAAGGTAAAAGAAATAGCAGAAGTTGTGATAAATGGTGGCAGACAGAACAGACATTCCTTAGAGTAAGCAAATAGAACACATCCCTATGCTGCTGGTTATAAACACGAAGATTTTAGCTGGAAACGATTCAAATTCCATAAATGCACACGCGCGTGCACGCACACACACACACACACACACACACAATATCTAGCCTTCACTGTCCTCCCAGTTCTAATCTGCAACTTTTACACTTCTTCCATTTCAGCACTAACAGCATGAATGTCTATGAAAGATATGCCATGCTCTTCTTACCATTGGATCTGCATGATAGCACTCCAAGGAGGGAACTATTTGACTTTTCATACACAAGGAAATTGAATTTAGAGAGATTAAATAACCTTCCAAGGTCACAAAATAGGAAATTATTGAAGAGGCTCCGATTAGGTGGTCTAAGCCCTGACCTCATGTGACCTTCCTCCTCAGACCCCATCAGACCCTGTCCTTGAAAAGCTCTGGACTTCACCAGCGCAGGCCCTTGGCCTTCAACTTCCCCCTGGCCCGTGCCCTGGCTGTTCTTCATCTACCTGAGATGCTAGCACCTTCCTTGCCTTCCTCCACACCCCGCACTGGCTGCTGCTTCGCCACTGATTCTTGTGGCTCTTGACCTACATTTGTAGTGAGGCCTTTATCGTGGCTCCCCTTGAGACCTCAAGTTCCTTCAGGAAAGGGCACGTGTCATGGATCCTATTGTCATGGATCAGTGTCCAGTGTGATGTCTGGGATGAGGTTAAATCTCCACATACAAGTCCTAGAAGTCCACCCTTGGCTTATTTTGAGCCTCCCTCCAAATCAGTAATCAAGAGCATTCTTTCAAGCTCCTCTGGGTGATCTCTTTTCATCCCTAGAGCAATAATTCAGAACTTCAATAATTTAATTTCTTTACCTCCCTTTGCAGTATTCTATTCCCCACATGTTCAGCTCTAACTTGGGTCTCTTGGAAAACTTATATCTTATTTTAGAAGTAATTAAAGTTCCTGAATTCATACAGTAGAGGTGGCTGGCTCAGTCACCCAAGTTTTGACCGCAAACTTCGAAAACCTCTCTTTGCAGACATATTGATAAGTCTGTCTGAAGACTGGCAATAACTTGGGGATCTGAGAGGCAGACCTGGAGTCAGTCTATGTTGACACCTGGTTCAGCCTCTCTTACCCTCAGTTTCTTCACCTGTAAAGGGGGGGGTGATCATATCTATCTCATGCAAAGCACTAAGAAGAATACATGTACCACTGCATGCACTTCTATCATCACCACTATTGCCACCACCAAGGGTCCTCCAGGATCAGCCCTGACCAACTTCTCCATGTCAGTTATCAGTTCCAATTTTACTCTTCACTACCTGCCCTGCAAAAGTTCAGCTGGGCCCTGTAGTTTCATTTTGCCAGTTGGTGCCATGTAAGTTTTATTAGAAGAAGGAGCCAGAGAGACACTGCAAGACATACAAGTTTTCTTCCTGGTTCCAGGGAGTTCTGTGCAGGCTCCTGACAAGCCCCATATGGGGTTCTCTAAAACTGATTCCATACTGTGTGCAGATCTGCGGTGCTCAGATGCAGCAGTACCTGGAGCGCCCTGTTCCCACTGGCTGAAGGGGCGGAGCCTTTCCAGCTCCACCCCCACACACAGGTAACTTAATTATATTAGATACCAACATTTCAAGCTCAAAAGAAAAGAAATACAAAATCATAGAAATTAAGTAAAGTCACGCAACATTTGAAATAGAAATGACAGTATAAGTTTGTGATATAATTTCCCTTAAAAACACTTTGGACCTTCTAATGACAAGGCCAGGAAACAAAGGCCAGCTCCATATCTCAGAACATCGCCAGGACTCAGACTGTTTCTCCAAATATCACTTCCAGCCAGAAGAATCAACCGATTCTTACAAGCTGAATGGGGTAGTCCACAGTGATATTCCTGGAATTCTGGGAGGCTGAGGCAAGAGGACAGCAAGTTAGAATCGAGCCTGAGTAATTTAGTGAGCCCTTGTCTTAAAATTAAAAAATAAAGAGAGGCCTGGGGTTAGAGCTCACACCAAAGTAACTGGATTCAACCCTCAATACCAAAAGACAGAGAGAGAGGGTATGAATCCTTGCAGCAAACACTGATTCCATAACCATTGCTCCTGTAGAAGATAAGCCTGAAGCTTCCTATCACAGTGGAAAATGAGGAAGCTTCCCAACTGATGTCAAAAGATCCTGAAGCCAATTAGAAGAAGCTCTCTTTGGCCAAATGGGGCAATATAATAAAGAATGATTTCTGCAAAGAATTTAATGGCACAAGTATATAAAATCATAATTTTAATAACACATGCATACTATATATATAAAACACCTGTATATAACATATATATGTTATAATTTATAGAACATATATAACATCACACACATATACATATATGTATATACTTTTGCCTACTTCTGGAAGGTTCTTGGAAGTCAGTTATTCTAAATTCGGGTGCATAAAAAGATAGTATCTAACATTTATCTTGTCTTTCTTTCATGAACTACCTCTGGATAATCAAAATGATGTTGAAGGAAACTTTCCTTTTGAACCAGAATCTCACTATTTCACCCAGGCTAATCTCAAGCCCTTAAATTCAGGCGGCTCCTCTGCCTGAAGGAAACTTTTTATAGAAAGATTTTAGCTTAAAATGACAGAATAATTTTACTGTTTTTGCAACCCTCTAGAGAAATAATGCATCTAGGCAGAGATCACTGGTGTAGATAAAACCCTGATAATGAACTTGACACAAGGAGGGTGATGCTCCCATGTCCAAGGAGAAAGACCACAGCCACAGTGGCTTCGGCACAGGACGCACAAGCTCACGGTGCTTCCAGTGGCATTCTCCACATGGGCTCCAGCCCGAACATGGCCAGGCCTCAAGGTCTATTTAGGAAACATACATAACAAGAAGCAAGGTAATGACCATAAGGAACCATTAGGCAAAGTCTGTAGTACACACAACCTGGCTTTTTCAACCACAAAAGGCAAGGACAGAAAAAAGAGAGGGAACCTGCCGATCATGAAGATCTGAGAAAGTTCTCAGCTTAATAAACTATCTGTTAAAATCAACTGGGGAAAACTGGAATGGTGACTGGACAGCCGGGGATTGTGGGGGTTTTCATAAATTATTTTAGGTGTGATAATGGTATTACAGTTATTTTCATTTTGAGGTATATATTGACATATTTATGGATTAAATGTCATGAAGCTGGCTTCAAATATTCTCAGTGCTGTTAGGGTGGGTAAAGAACACTGAATAATGACCCTCAAATATACCCAGGTCATAATACCTGGACCTATAAATTTTACATTATATGCCCAAGAGACTTGGCAGAGGTGACTAGTTAAGGGTCCTGAAATGGATTATGTGATCACGAGGTCCTTATCAGAGAGGGTCAGAGCAGAAGGCCCCATGACAGCAGAAGCAGAGACTGGAGTGATATGACTTAAAGATGCAGACAGGGATTGCATACCAAGGGAAGCAGGTGGCCATGTGCAGCTGAAAAGGTAGGAGAGGGAACCAGCCCTGCTCACCACGAGACTGCAGCCTAGCCACGTAGGCTTGACTATAGACCTCTGACCTCCAGAATTACAAGAGGCTCCTCTTGTGTTGCTTCAAGCTCCTGAACTTGTAGTAATTTGTTACAGTGGTAGACAAAAGCAGAATAGGAGGGAGCAGTAGGGACAAAGCAAGAACCAATTTGGCCATGGATCTAAAATTACTAAATTTGTATGGTACATATGTGGGGTTTGTTATAATTCTTTAGTTTGTATGTTTGAAAATGTCCACAGTAACAAGTTTTTTAAAAGTCTGATTAAAGGAATTCAAATCAAAATGTCCATTATTTTAAGAGTTTTAGATAGTTAGCTCACACCCAACTCCAGAAGGCTCAACAATAGGGAGAGAAGTGGGCCTTTGTGGGAGGTCAGGACAGGCTGACTACCACATCTACTCCCTGTGGGGCCAGGCCAAGGTGCTCCGTTGCCTTCCATAATCTCATGAGTAACGGCTCACACCCCTCGCTGTTAGGAGACTTATGTGCAGTGGTCCACTTGAAGCACTTAGCAGATTACCTGACAATTAATATCTCTTGATCAAGGTTAACTACAGATATTATTATTGCCTGTCATGATCAGCTTCACAGTAAACATGTGAAAGATGTCTTGAATGAGTCTACCATGACAATTTCAAGGTTTTAAAATCCTCTTTGCCACAAAAATGGAAGAACCTGGAGGACATTATGCTAAATAAGCTAGAAAAAAATTGCATGACTGTACTTTTATGCAGTCTTAAAAGAAAGAGGAAAAGGATCAAATCTACAGAAATAGAGACTAAAACATGAGGAGGGGTTGGGAAGACTTGGTCAGAAAAATCAAGTGACAGATGAATGTAGGAAAAATCAGTCTGGAGATCTAACACACAGCACAAGGACTATGGGTAATAAAACTATCCTACATTTGGGAATTTCTTATGTAAGTAGATGTTAACTGCTTCTGTCACAGAAAAATGTAACTATTGTGAGATGACAGCTATGTTAATTTGCTTCACTATAGTAACCATTTTACTACCTAGACATGTCCCATAATGTCACATTATAAACCTGAAATATACACAGTAACATTTAAAAAGAGAAAGAAAGACCAAGAAAGAAGAAATGTAAGTTTACATGGCTGTCAAGGTCTGTTTTTATTTTCAGGTATACTCACCTCTGTGGTGCTACAGAACAAGGCACTGAAGTTTCAGCACATTGTTGCTATTTGTCAGTCACTTCCTCAGTGATGCTTCTTTCCATGCCTTGAATATAGATCAGCAATGTCCATGATCCACAAGACATAGAAAAGCCTGCTCTGACCCAAATCACTGCTGGCCCAGCAAGCCCTGTGCCTAGAATTCTTAAACCAGCAAACTGCACTCTACCTGTAATTCCCACTTCTAGACCTTTGAATAAAGTTGTAATCATCCCCCAAAACCATATCTATTCTTTCTTTAAAGAACAAGACATTGACCCAGATGGCTTAGAGTCCCCCAAATTACAGTGGACTGAGGTCCACCCCTGGTGATTAGTAACTCATGGAGGAAAGTGGAATTAGACTCCACTATTTCAGGCTTCGCTCGGGAATGTTGGCCCATGTGCCTGATAACTACACAGTCCCTGCTCTCAGGAACTGCTTGTTTTTTTCCTAAACTTCCTGGTCAGCTTTGTTACCTGGTTTTTACAAGGTTGAGTCATAGCACAAGCCATGGAGGTGTCAGGCTGTGTCCCCCACCTGCCTCCAAAATTTCATCTTGAAGTACGCAGGCTGTTAGGAAAGGTCACATCTGGAGAAAGAACATGAAGTCTGAAGCCAGTTTGCTTTCAGGAGTCAATCTCTCAGTACAAGAATCTCAAGAAACTGGCCTACTGAACTTAGATGACAATCAGTCCTCCTTCCTAAAGTAGGTTGGGTTGGGAATCCAAGCTCCCACCATCAAAGACCTGTGATACAAGGTCTAGATGCTGACAACTTGGGAAAACAAGATGGTGTCATACTTGTTCTGAAGACATCCAGTCAAACATAACAAAGCCCTCCTTATCAGAAGGATTTGCAGTCACATATAGGCAGACACAATCAGCTGAAACATAGTCTAGGTGAGACCCTGCCCCTCTAGTGAGTCATTCTACAGAAAAATATCCTTTCTCCATGTGCCAATAAGCCACACCAAAGAGTACACTTGTGCCTGAGCAGCACTCCAGAAAAATTTCCATGTAATGATAGGATTTGACAAATGCATTGTCAAGGCAAAAGCAAATTCCACTGAATGGTGATAAATCAAGGAAATTCTGGAGACAAAGAGTCAATTAAAAGATTTCAACTTGAGTTCACTTGCAAAGTGCAGCATGTGGCATTGTCGCCTTCTGCACTTGTAGAACGCAACTATAGCCATGTCATGGCTGATAACAAGGGCATCTGCTTGTTGTCCCATTTACAGAATAATGAAGGAAATAACTCAGTTGAATTGTTTTGTGTAATTGTCGCAAGTCATCAGCTCAGTGATTCTCACCTCCTCAGTTCACCAAATAATTGTATGATTTCTACTGGAGACTTTTTAAAAATATATTTAAGAAGCAAAATGGAAAGGGCCAGTTTTTATGATGAATGGGGCTATTGGGTTGTCCTTTGAGGCTTAGCATACAACACTATCGCAAACAATTCTCTCAGCTCATTAAAAGCCATATTTATATCAGCAGCAGCAGAGGGGAAAAATGGTTTCTGCCTAAAGATGTTGTGACAAGGGATCTGGACCCATCCTGGTGTGAGCTCCAGATATAATGGGCATCACCTAGCGTGGAGGAAAGACAGCCCACCCCCTCGTAGCAAATGTTCTCCCAGGTGCTCTGACGCAGAGCTATGGATGAGAGGGCAGGTAGGCTTCCGAGTGACTGCATGTGGGAAGAGAGCATCCGAGAGGTTCCACAAGGGGCTCTGTTTTTATTAATTGTGTCTCTGCAACTAACAGGTGCAAATCACACAGGCAAATTAAACTCTCGCGCAATCCTGACAATGCTGCCTTGAATCGTTAAAAAGTCTTCTCATTTAATTAATGATAAATTGGATATCTACCTATGGGCTTTCCATGGATACAGCAATTAACTTTTCTCTAAGAGTTCTCAATTCCCAGCCAAAATACATCAAAAACATTCAAGTTACAATGTTTTCTGTTGAGTTTGTAAAACTCAGCTGAGTTTTAACATTCCCTATTGATTAATTACAATTGTCCTTTTAAACACAAGACCGGCACCTTAAAATCTGAGTCCTGTGAAACACATTGACATATCTGGGACCAAAGGACACGGAGCCTCACCGTACACTGTGGACCTAGACTCTGCTGGAACGCTTTCCGACATCAATCTAGTGTAGTGATCTTGATCCAGTGCCTTTATGCCAACGTAGAACTAAACAAAGCAAGAAGAACTTCTTTCCTCAATGAGTGTGCACCATGCCAGATGTTGGACACCTTTAAATACTGGTGGTTTTGTAGATGACCTCGGTGGGTAGTGTGATAGTACTGTTGCTTTAAAGCAGAGGAACTCGGTTGAGCTGAGCTATGGAGTCTGCTGGCCAGTCTCCTGTCTGCTTTCTATTCTGCTCATCAAAATCATGGCTATCTTTTTTTTCAGGCTTTTAGTAAACAGCCACAGGCCCAATTAAATGTTGAAGTATCAATAACAAAACAAATGAGGATTATCAACTCCAATACCCCCTCCCACAGATTCCAACCCTCTGGCACTGGCTCGTGTACCCACTGCTTCAAGGCACAGGCTGGGAAGAAGCCTCCAGGAAGAGCCCACGGAGCTTTGCTTCTGCTCTTTCCTTCCCTTTGCCCTCCTCCTCTCTAGGGGAGCACTTCTGCTCTTTCTGGGGACACTCTCAAGGGGAGGGAAGCAAGTACTTGGGGATGTCATGCCCTTGATGCCCTCTCTAAGGTACACAGAGGGTCACTATGAGAGATGCAGGCACATTTCTGAGCCCTGGGCTCAGAGCTGCATGGCTTTGGTTCTGGGTTTCAGAAACTTCCTCCGGAGCCCATTGGGTTCTAAGGGCAGAATTTGCTATATGGTTTTAGCCAGCAGGTGCTATTATTGTAGGAACTACTAGAACCTCTGAATCTTCTGCCACAACCATTAAGGTAACTCTGTTACCTTCCTCTTCCTGTCCACCCTCTGCAGAGGTGCTCACAGCTGGCCAAAGGGAAGCAGCAGCAAAACTAGTCTGGATAATCCTGGAGATTTGGCAGACTCTTAAGGCAGAATGCCAGCTACATGCACACAACTCCCTTCTGCCTGGTTTCACCAGGAAGGTAAGGGATTCTCTTTTACTTTCATAAAGTAAGGGTTGTTTTCAATGTAATTTCCTTTATTTCACCATTTTCACGATGCTGCCCTGCTGTTGATGAATAATTGCCATTATTATTAATCCCTTATTGTGTGCCGGAAACATTTTTTGTCTTCTTCTATTCTTGTTCCATTTCTTTCTTTCTTTTTTTTAGGCAGGGTCTTGCTCAGTAGTTGAGGCTGGCCCTGAGCTCACTATGTAGCCCAGGCAAGCCTCAAATCAGCAATCCTCCTGCCTCTGCCTGCTGAGTGCTGGGATTACATGCGTGAGCCACCACACCCAGCTCTTGTTCCATTTTTAAAAAGGAAAATTGAGTCTTAAAGTGGTTTATTATCTACTGAAGATGCAGCACTGAAAAGGGGCCTAGGCAGAAGCCACCATGATGTTTTCTGGGCTTGTTCCCCTCTGGTCGCTCACATTGCAAAGTGATCACAGTAGTAATTTTAAGAAAGAGTTGAGTTACCTTTATAAGAATTTATTAGTTTCTAAATTTTAAAGTAAATTTCAGCCAAGACCAATGCATTCCCAACGTTGCTTCTAAAGCCAAAAAGGGCCTCTATAGAGGTAAATACTCATTCATTCAAAGCAGATTTTAGTGATCTCTCTGTTTTCTTTTATAATTATAAAAGTATGATTCACATGCAAACAAACATTTGAGAACAGTAACAGAGTGCAAGGCAATAAAAATAACCTACAAGCCACTCAACTGCAACTCATGTCTGCAGCAGGGACTTTATAGCTTGAGGGAAAACAAGGAGAGATGAAGGAAGAAAGAAGAGAATGTTCCATTAGTCATGCATACAAGAGACTCTGTGGGTTTATATACAGCAGTATATAAGGGGAGGAGGCAAAGGGCATGAGTTTCCCCCCAGAGAATAAGGAGTTTCTCCTTCACAACCGTTAGAGATATGAGATCAATTTTTAAAATGTAACCCACTTACAAAGCAAAGACTTTCAAGTATTTTGCTTGACTTAGAAAAATATAAAGATTTATAAAATTAAAAGAAAAGCAATGAAACCAGAATTTAGCTATAAAGGAAAGAGAGCTGAGTCAATATTCCTCTGAAACAAGGAGTCCAAAGGAGTCAAATAAGTGGTGAGGGTGTACAAGAGCAGTTTTGTTGTTGCTGTTTTTAATATTCTACTGTATATCACTGAGACTTGAAGACAGGGTGAGTGGGTTTGGAATTATTGTTCTGGGCTGCCTTGACTTTGTGAATCTAGCATTTGACAAAATAGTTTCAAGAGATCATTGCTATTGATCCACTGATTCTTGCACTAAATGTAATTTTAAGTTTGCCATGCGCAAACAGCATGGCTGCTCCCTGGATCAGGAGTAGTATGGCACGGAATCCACCTTCAGGGGCTCAGTCTATCAGAATCAGACTGGGAGAAATTCTCAAAGGCAGACGCCATGTTGAGAAGGGCGGAGGATGCAGGAGGAAGCCAGCAGGGCTCTAGAGAGGCCAGCTGTTGCGCTGAGTCTCGGGGTGACTGTGTGCCCAGGGCAGAGGGGGTGTTCAAGGTGTTGCTGAGGGGTGCCGTGAACCTGGGACGCTGGAAGAGCCCAGCTAGTCCTGAGCATTGGGCACAGAGGGTGTGGGCTGCAGGACAAGGCTGGACCAGCGAGCTACAGCCACACATGGGACTCCAGAGAACATGAGAGGGACTGTGGAACTTGTGAAGGGAATAAGGGGAGCCCGGCAGAGGATATGGAAGTTGTTCCCACGGAGGGAAGGGCGGTAGATGTTACAGGAGACCAGGAAGGACAGCTGTTGGAGGGTTGCTTCATGGCCAGGAGTGTAAATGGGAGGAGAGGCTGCAGGGAATGACCTTGGAGTTGGCCACTGCCGCTCATCTGGCTAGGCAGCACAGACAGGGGAAGGAGTGATGTCCTCATACAGACAGAGACAAGGTGAGAGTCCCCACACGGTGTCTCTTCTCTGTGGAAGGAAGAATAGAAACCTAAGTGCACCTGACTCATGCTGTGCTTTCTGCTGTGCAGGGTCCCTGAGAGCTGCTGTCACCCTCCATGCTACCCTCGGCAGAAAGGGACCCTGAGCCCTCTGACCACAGCTCATGATTTGAGTCTCGGGGTCTCGGTGTAGTTTGAGAGGGTGACATGGGAAGTGTGGCCACTTAGATTTGCCATCAAAACTGTTGCTGGCTGGATCCGAATCTGCTGATCTTTGAGTGCATCCTCTATGACATCACTACAGGAGAGAGCGAGCCACTCAGGGCTCATCTGCTTCCACTGCGACGCCCTGTCAGGCTGTGGGACGGCAGAGACAGTGGAACAGACCATCAGGGCTTTCACCAGCATCTGTCACCATTCTGCAGCGGAGCTAGAGCAGCCACTGCACTGCCAGCTGTCATGCATGAGCAGGATGCCCACGGGGGCCCAAGAGCAGCCATCAGCACCCAGGGGATGGCACTGTCACAGAAGACTGGCAGTCACTAGTGCTGCAGCACCCTGTTAGCCTTCTGCCTACTCCCACAGGGTGCCTCCCCTGGCTGCTTTTGTGCACGCTGCCTTTGTGCACATGCGCACACACCTAACTCAGGCCTGCTCACAGCTGGACACACATCAGCAATTTTACAGGGTTCAATCTATTTCTTCTTGGCAGACATCCCCTGGCCTTTCTCCTGAATTAGTTTCCCTCCTAAAGGATGCAGCACCATGGAAAGAGGAAGAGAACTAGTGCAGCCGAGCGGGGTAGGGACCGTGGTTCTCAAAGACACACAGGACTGTGAGATGACGCTCAGGCATGAACCGTAGTAGCACAGGGCCCAGCCATGTGCAATGCCAGGCTTGTGTTGAAAGACGCTCTCTTGGGACAGTATGGAGGACTGGTAAGGGTCACACCAGAAGCGGGACCAGCTGCAGCCCTGAGATGGTCTCTCAGGAGCCGGGTAAAGTAGGCCACGAGCTAGGGCGCAGGGACCCGTGGGACAGGAAGGCTCCTGCCCTCACAGCAGGTTGGTGTCCATGCCTCAGGTTGGCATGCAGCGGGCAGAGCTGGCATCGAGGCACAGAAGAGGAACTCTGGTGAAAGAGCCCGCTCAGCTCTGATGATATGGAGAAAGGGGCGAAGGAATCGCTTCTTGGCCTTTTGGCTAAGATCAAGTGAAAGGGGCGAAGGAGAGAGAGGAAGTAAAAGAAGCCAATCAGCACTGATGGCCAACAGATAACCACCTTGTAAGTGAGATTTAACTAAATCTTCTCCTCCAAGGTTGCAGCAGGAGAGGCTGCCTGTGAGCAGCTCTCTGAGGCGGCTGTTCAGAAACATACAGCGGCATCACAGGCAGGCGCCGTTCTGCGGGAGCATATGTTGCTAGGGCTAGAACTGGCCCTTCAGTAACCTGTTCCTTGTCCTATGTATAATGCTTATGCCTGGAAAAGGTGGTAGCTGGGGTTAAAATCAAGATGAACCTGCCAAAAACCTGGCCCAGGACACCTGAGCAGGCAGGAAGAAGAACTCCAGGTTGGAGCCCTGGGCCACACGGACGCCCTAGAGACCCACTCTGCTAACCCACTTTGTCACCACTCCCCCCAAGCCCAGTAGTGTGGAGGGTGGGAATGATGTCAGTGGGGGGGAGACTAACCCCCCAGGCGGAGAACACACCCTGTACCCTCAGGGTGAGTGCTGTGCTCTGCCTGAGAAAAGGGCTCAGCGCAGCAGCCCCTCTCAGCCTCTCTCCCAGGAGAAGCCTGTGACAGCCTCCAGCATTATCCAGGCAGACGGAGGTTTCAGGCAAAGTCTATCTAAAGACCTACTTAACAATTTCCAAAATAGTAGCAAAATGTCTCCATAAAACCAAAAGACTCCCAGGGAAGAAAGCACATACTACATTCTCGTACTTGTTTCCTTAATTGGGAACAGATCCTGGTGGCTGGGATTTATTTTCAGAAGTACACATCCACAAAACCCAGAAACATCTTGACAGGCTGCAGCATCCCTAATGCTTCTCAACTCTGAATTCCTAATTGAGTTAAAAAAAAAAAAAAAAAGAGGCAACCAGGAATTTTCACGCTGGTTTTGATTCAGGATTCAAAACAGAACCTACAATGTGCATTTCTATATTGTTCCAAGCCATGTATAAACTGGTCCCCAATCCTTGAGACCCCCTCCAGACACTGAAAAGGAAGGAGAAACAGATGGAGGCATGGATTCTGAGCTTAATGTCCAAAGAACGTTGTCCTCCTATTATGAGATATACAAACTATCCTGCGTTCTCCCCAAGACACCTTTAAACAGTTTAATCCATTTGCTATTTAAGAGGAGATCTAGGCTTGGGAGATATTTTTACAGGGCCTGTTCCTTCTCACAGGGGCCTCAGAGGACTTTTTGATTTTTTTGTTGTTGTTGATGTTATTGTTAGTTACTACAGAAATTGACTGCCCCTTTTCATTGCTTAAACTAAATTCCAATATAATAAAGCATCCAGACATACAACAAAGTCTATAATGCAGAAACTATCTCCTTACCTGAGCAGTTTATCCTCAAGCATTTCCATGTACTTCATAGTATTTTCCTTCAGACTTGCTTCTGCAAAACAAAAATCCAGTGTGAATACATTTGCAGTCACGACTGAACAGCACCCAGAACTACCCAGTTAAAAGCTGTAATAACAGCAGCATCTCATGTCGGAAAACATTCAGATCCATTGGAGGCACCGTGAAATTCTGTACTGGGAAGGTCTCTGAAGCCCCGAGTCTTTTTGCAAGAACAGTCAGAGGTTCAAGAAGGGTGTCGCTGAGCCATCCTTGCTTGATTCTCCCCTCGGTACTTGCTAGTTAGGTCTACCACTGATTCACAGGACTCGGTTCCTCTTCCCCCTCGGCAGCCAAGGGCTGGGTTGTACAGAAACAGAGTAGACCAGCTTCTATGATTGTTCATCTTTTTTTTTGGGGGGGGTGATTTGTTTTGCTTTTAGGCAGGGTCTCACTGTGTAGCTCAGGCTGGTCTTGAATTCACCTGATAGCCCAGGCTGGTCTCAAACTCAAGGTGATCCTCCTGCCTTAGCCTCCTGAGTGCTGGGACTACAGGCCTGCAACACTCTGCCCAGCTGTGATTATTAATGTTAGTTGTCAGCTTGATTGTATTAAGAGCAATTGGATTGTGAGAGCACTAATTTCCTCCATGTATTAATCTGTCAATAAGTTAATAGCTCAATGGAGTACTGGGAGGTAGGACCTAACTGGGTGGGGGTCACTGGGAGAATGGTTCTGAATCTTGTTGTTGGCCCTTCTTCCTTGGCTCTTTCCCTCTCACTCTGCTTCTTGGTTATTAAACAGTGAGCAACTTTCCTCCTGCACAGCCTTCATCAGGTTGCTTCTGACCTGGAACCAGCCAACCATGGACAGGAACCTCCAAAACCATAAGACACAATAAATGTTTCCTCCTTTTAGTTGCATATGTCAGGAATTCTGTCCCAGCAACGCAAAGCTGACTAATATAACTTCCATTCTACAGATGAACTAAGGAACCTCACCAGTGGTAGCAGAGGACTAGGACTGTAGATGATCCATTCACTGAGAACCAAAAATGAATGCACAGTTCTCTAGTGAACAAGAATTGGCCATTCACCTCCAACGCCTTAGAGATTAGCCACAAATTGAGTGAATTTAGTGCATCCTAATTACACATACATATGGAAGAATCAATGTTTCCTCATGGCTCAGGGGTCCAAGGGGGCATTTAACCAGTAAGAAAGAGCTTGTTTCCACTCTACAAGTTCTGGCACCCTGTGTTTCCTCCTCTGAGGACTGAATCCCTTCCTTTCACAGTTGTAACCAAGTGACATGTGTATCCAAGGTGCTCAGAGCCTGCCCCCGATGGTTTCCTTAGCAAGGTGGCTATAATTACGGATGGTGCTGCCACTTCTCCTACTGTTATTACTGATATGATGGAGGTTTATCATTATTTCCACTTTAACCTGTATTTATTCTCAAAGGCAGTTCATGCATACAGGCCCACCGGCTCTCGAAACTTGGGGAATGTGCAAGAGCAGAAGGCAGGTTATGCAGGAGTCTGCTTTGGGGACTCAGGATCCATTTTGGTCAGTATATAAGCACTGTGGTGAAGGACAGGATTGCAAACACCCTGAAATTCCTCATAGCAAAACTACACATGTGAGAAGATGAGAATCAACATGTGTTGTGTACAGGTACAAATTATCAATGTTGAATTGATCACAATGTATATATAAAATGTACCAATAAAATCAATTTTAAAAACTAAACATTTGGATGAAAATTAATTATTTCTGGTTCATTATGTCAACAAAGATAAAGAGAAATTTGTACAACAAAAGCAACTGTTTAGGTCGGTCTCTTAGCTGACTGATTGACACTATCCTAACCTACAAAACTTAGTTGTGCTTAGTATAGTGGTACCTAGGTTCACAAACTTAATTTTTCCCACAATTCTGGTTAAAAAACCAATTTGGATGAGAGCCAAATCAAATTTCTAAATAAAGTCAACATCAAACTCAACCATTGAATTTGATTCACTTCTCATCCAATTCATTTTGTAACCAGCATCATGAAAAGAATTAAATTTATGAACCAAAGTGCCACTGTTATCTTTCCAAGTAAACTAATGAAATGCAAGTATCCCTCAGCATCCATGGGAGAGTGGCCCCAGGATCCTCCAGAGACACCGAAGTCTAGGACTCTGTTCCTTATATAAAATAGTATCGCATTTGTATAAAACCTACGCCCTTCCTCTGGTATACTTTAAACCATTTCTAGACCACTTCTAATATTTAATACAATGTGCATGTCATATAAACAGCTGTTTATATTGTATTGTTTAAGGAATAATGAAAACCAAAATAGTTTGCATACATTTAATATAGATGTAATTTTTGTTTCAAAATTTTCCACCTAAGTTTGATTGAATCTGTGGGTAGATCCTACAGATATGGCTGCCCAACTGTCCCATATCTTGGCCCTCACTGTGTGTCAAGTGCTGTGCGAAGATGGGAATTTGGCTTTTGTCATTCATACATTTTATGAAGAGAAGCTTGTCCATTGGCTAATGGAGAGGAAGCGAAGCCAGTTCCAAATGTCTCCACCAAAATTGCTCTTGCTACGATCCATCCTATCCACATGTATGCGCTGCATGCTATCCTCACATTTTGGATGAGTCAGCTGGCAGACCCAACACAGACCTCTCCTTCTGTAGTGTTTACATTCTGGCAGCAGGCATTGGTAAAGCATAAATATGAAAGTTCCCAGATTATTAGAAGGTGGAATTAGAATTTAAAGGAAGGTAACATAGCGGGTAGAGTAGTCAGAGCAAGCATTGCTGGGAAGGTGGCATTTGAGTAAGGCTTGCAGAACACTGGAGAGAAAGCCCACACGCACCAGGCAAGAGTATAGAAAGTGGGGGATCATCCAGGCTGGAGGCACTGAGGCAGGGGCACACTTGGGTGCTCCAGAAAAGTGTGGCTAGAGCCTTGTGCTCCACAGAAAGAAGAGATAGGGGCAAGGAAAGACCCAGGCACCATCGTGTGCCACTGAGGCAGTCTACACTCCCAAAACATGGCTACACCGATATTCTAGCCCTGTACCAGACCAAAGCCAGGGGGCCCTGCCACTCTGCATTGAGCAGTGAAGCCCATTTCTCTGCCCTTGGACATGCTGGACATGCTGTGAGGCTTCAGCCCACGGAAAATGATGGGAAAGGCTCTGTGGCACTTGTAAGGTCCAGCACCGCCTAGTACTTTCTCCTTGTAATCCAGCCACTCCATGATGAGGAAGCCCACACCCACGGAGAGGCTGTGGGTCAGTGATCCTGCCAATGGCCGGCACTGGCATGAACAGGCTGTGAGGTGGGCTGACCCTTAGGTGTAAGGGGCCCAGACATCACAGAGTCGAGATGAGTCAGGCCCTCTGCATCTGCCCAAATTCTACACCCTCCAAATTTATGCACACAATAAATGGTCCTATTAAGGCATTAAGTCTGAGATACTCTGTCACACTAGAAAGCTGGTGCCAAAGTTCTGTGTGTTCTGAATGAATTGGAAAACACAGCAGAATGAACTGGGATCAGCTCACGACTGTGACGTGGAGGACCGACAGTGGGAGGGTGGGTTGGCAGCAGAAGTGGGAGTTAGTACCATCTGGGAGAGCTGGGAGGTGGGGATTGGGGAGCAAGAGCTGGGCTCTTAGATGGCCACAGATGGCACCCCCTAGCAAAAGGCAGGTTAGTGAGAGAAGGACATAACTGGAGCATTTAACTGAGTTTTACACGATGCCAGAGTGGAATGAATACCCAAAGACCCTGAGGAAACTTTCTATGGTTAGAACCGATGGCAAATGGACAGAGTGGAGAGAAAAGGCAGGACAGGAGGGATATGACCCAAAGGTGACAAGTGGAGGACTTGGTAAGGCCTCTCTGCTCAGATGCCTCATCTCCCTGTGTGGTGTTCTTTTCCTTGGGGTATAGGCAGGACATCTGCCACTTGAGGGTCTTCTGGCCTACTTACTGTGGTGCAGGTGAGCTCCCATGGCCAGTTCTCCCTCCAAAAGAAAAGGCAAATCAGGGAGACTATTGTGTTTCTGTAGTCCCATGGATCCATGGTGCCTCTCTGGGCTGGCACGCTCTGACCCCTGACAGACTTACACCAGAGTGTCAGTAGGGCAGATTTTAGTTTTAAGGTAGTGGGTTTCCTGCTCGGTTGAAGATCAGGTATGAGAAAAGAAAGAAGTCAAGAATGACCACAGGATTTTGTCCAAGAAAAACAGTTCCTATCAACTGAGTTGGGAAGAACTACAAGCATAATCAGCTTGGGGAGGCAAGCAAGAGGTCAGTTCTGTGTTCACTGCCTTCTAGAAGTTTGTTAGACACCCCCTGAGATGTGCAATGTGAAAAGGGTACCCGAATATGGAAGCTGGGAAGGTTCCAGAGTGGAGACATATGTTTGGGAGACACTGGCATTGGAAGCAACAAGACTTGACAACATAACTTGGAAGGGAGCATAACCTAAGAGGCCCTTGGCAAGAATGGGTTCTGCACCTTCATGGTGACAGCACCTTCTCCCAGAGAACAGAGAACATCTCCTGCTAGGGAAAAGGAGGAGAAACAGAGGTACAAGTGCAACATAACAGGTTTGTTTCCGAACAAACCTGAGAGTGACAGTTCTGGCATGAGAGACCAGACCAGCTCCTCTCAGACAAGCCATGGGAACTTCTGTAGGGTGGTGGAGAGGGCACAGGTCAGTGAGAGAGGGTTGTGGCTCCCTGCCAAGGACAAGGTTTAAGACAGCACAATTGGTACTGATTGCCTGAGGATGAGGCTTGGGAAAGCATGTGGAGTGGTAGCTGCTATCAATAGCAAGGCTGATAGTGTTATGAGTCCCAGGACACTGCTGTGGTGGGAGGGAGCAGCTTAAAGGGGTCTCTAATCAGGATAGTGGTGGGCAGATTCTTTCACCTCTGCTAAGGAAAAATTCATGGTTGTATGTTTAGAAGTAATCTAGATACTTTTTTTTTTTTGAGACAGGGTCTCGCTTTGTAGTTCAGGCTGGCCCTGAGCTCAGTACGTAGCCCAGGCAAGCCTCGAACTCAGCAATCCACCTGTCTCTGCCTCCTGAGTGCCGGGATTACAGGCGTGAGCCACCACACCCGGCTAGATACTTCTTAATCTAATGCTTTGTTAAGAGATCATATACTGAATCCTTGACTTGTCCAACATTAAAGTGCTGGACAAGCTGGACTAGTACAGAATGTCCTGGAAATTTTCTCTGGATCCCTGCAGGCTTGAAAGATGCCACCTCCCAAGACATATGCAAATCACACTCCGTAGACACTGGCCCACCTCCTAGAGAAGCAGTCCATAAGTGCCCTGCACTGGGTCCCTGGGTTGACTCACTGCCTTCACAAAAGGCCAGAGCTGCAGACTTAAAATATCCTGCAGAATGTGCCCCAAGAAGGCACATGGAGATGAGGCTCCTTTTCTCCTCATCCTCCTTCCTTTCCCACATCCAATAGATCAGGCTCTTTTGAGAATCATGATGATTGCAAGAGCCATGAGGATGCTACAAGCAATGGCAAGTGCTATAAGAAATACTAAGGGATGCATGGTACTGGCAAACTAACAGACCCGAGGACCAGTGGAATAGATTAGAAGATCCAAAAACAACCCCAGATACACTAAGCCACCTTATCTTTGACAAAGGAGCCAAACATCCCCAATGGAGGAAAGACAGCCTCTTTAAGAAATGGTGCTGGAAAAACTGGGCTTCAACCTGCCAAAAGCTAAAGCTAGACCTATCTCTTTCACCATGCACAAAACTAAACTCACAGTGGATATGAGACTTAAACATTAAAACAGAAACAATAAGCCTGCTGGAAAACAGATTAGGTAAAACTCTTGGAGACATTGGCTTAGGCAAAGACTTTATGAATAAAACCTCTATAGCACAAGAACTAGCAGAAAAAAATCAACAAATGGGATCTCATCCTACTGAAAATTTTCTGCACAGCAAAAGAAGTCACTGGCACTGCTAAAAGACAACCAACAACATGGGAAAAAGTCTTTACTAGCAGTTTATCGGACAAAGGGCTATTATCTACAATATATAAAGAACTTAAACAGATCAGCCTCCCCAAGTTTAAAGACCCAATTCAAAAATGGGCATCTGAAATGAACAGACACTTCTCAGAGGCAGAAGTTAAAGCAGCCAAGAAACATATGAAGAAATGTTCAACATCGCTGGTCTTTCAAGAGCTGCAAATGAAAACAACAATGAGATTTCATCTCACTCCACAAAGAATGGCCGCTATTACAAAATCAGTCAACAATAAATGCTGGCATGGCTGTGGGGAGAAAGGAACCCTTCTCCACTGTTGGTGGGATTGCAGACTTGTGCAACCATTGTGGAGATCTGTGTGGAGATTTCTCAGAAAACTATGACTAGGGGTCCCATTTGCCCCTGCTATCCCGCTGCTAAGAATATACCCAAAGAATTTTTAAAATCACATTGGAAAGACAGATGTACACCCTTGTTCATAGCAGCTCAGTTTGTGATAGCTCAGTCTTGTAAACAACCCAAATGCCCATCAGCTGGAGACTGGATAAAGAAGATGTGGTTTTTTAATAAAATGGAATACTATTCTGCCATAAAGAATGACAAGATCGATTCATTTATGTGCAAATGGGTACACCTGGAGGACACGCTAATGAGTGAAATCAATAGATCACAGATAGGCAAATACTGGATCTTCTCATTGATATGAGCACCTGTAGATGCAAATGACTCTAGAAAGTATAACAGTCTTTGTAGAATGGGAAATTTGCAAGGGAAATTAGGTGTGGGGATGCAATGAGGGGAAGGAATAAATATGATTCTGAAAGAAAATAAAAGAGCATGTATATAGGGGGTGGGGAGGTGTGGGTGGGTAGGGTTATGGGTAAAAATGAGAATTGACTGTGTCATATATTGGTACAAATTCCCCAATGTTACATGTGATTGTGAGATGTATATAAATTGTACCAGTAAAGAATTTAATTTTTAAAAAAAACACTAAAAAAGGGGGCCAGAGGGTTAGCTCAGTCGTTCCGGCGCCTGCCTCGCAAGCACAAGGTCCTGAGTTCGATCCCCGGTAACCACATATAATGCTGAGCGTGGAGACACGCCCACCAACAATCAACACCGCATACCACAATGCCGGACGTGGTGGCTCACGCCTGTTATCCCAGTACTCGGGAGGCAGAGACAGGAGGATTGCTGAGTTTGTGGCGGCTTGCCTGGGCACCATAGTGAGCTCAGGGCCAGCCTGAACTACAAGCGAGACCCTGTCTCCAAAGATCGGAAGAGC
>PVIC010025860.1:0-25032 GCA_004025085.1 Thryonomys swinderianus
GTATTTATCCAGTCTCTTGTTGGTGGGCATTTGGGTTGTTTCCAAGATTTAGCTAATACAAATGAGCTTCTATAAACATTAGTGCACATATGTTGCTATGTTACAAAGCTTGTAGTTCTTTTGTGTACATACCTAGCAGGGAAATAGCAGAGCCAAATGGGAACTCTAATACTAGCTTTTTGAGGAATATCTACACTGATATCCAAAGTGAATGTAAAAGTCTACATTCCCACCAATAGTGGAGAAGGATATCTTTCTCCCCATAGATCTGCTAGCACTTGTTGTTGATTGATTTCATGATAGCAACCATTCTTGTGGAGTAGATGGGCATCTCTCAAATGACTAGTGCTGTTGAACATTTCTCTTTATGTTTCTTAGCTGCTTTTACTTTTTTCTGAAAAATGTCTGTTCATTTCAAATGCCCATTTTTGAATCAAGTGATTGAATTGGGGTGGGCTAATTTTTTAAGTTCTTTTTTTCTTTTTTATTTGAATCTTTACTGGTACATTATATATACACATCAAAATTATGCTTAATATTGAGAACCTGTACCAGTACATAACATGACTGAATTCTCATTTTTCCCTTCTCCTACCCACCCTACAAACTCCCAGCCCTATATGCACAAGCTTTATTTCCTTTTTTTAACCATCAGATCCCATCATTATGTATCCCATATACCCTAGATAGTAGTCCTTTGTCAGAATACATCAGCTGGTTAAAAAAAAATCCCTTATTATGGGTTGTACTTTCTCTCTTTTGGTGGTTTTTCTTTCTGTGCAGAAGCTTTTTATTTTTTAATTAATTGTATTGGTACTTTATTGTGTGTGTGTGTGTGCGCACACACACACACATATATATATATAGTATATATGTGTATATGTACAAATGTATATATGTACATATACACATACATACATATATATCATAATGTGTGTGTATATATATGTGTGTGTGTATATATGTATCATAATGTGTGTGTATATATACACACACATTATGATCATATTCAGCATTGAGGATTTGTACCAGGACATGACATATCTTAATGAGGTTCCAGTTTTTGATTTCTTCTGCTAGTACCTGTGTTGCTGGGGTTTTGTTCATAAAGTATTTCCTATGTCAATGTCTCCAAGAGTTCTACCTAACCTATTTTCCATTATGTTTAGTGTTTCTGCTTTAATATTTAGGTTTTTAACAGGTTTTAATATGAATTTGGTACATGGTGAAAGTTTTAGATCTAGCTTAAATCTTTGCAGGTTGAAACCCAGTTTTTTTTCCAACATAATTTGTTAAAGAGACTCTTTTCTTGAGAGTGTTTGGCTCCTTTTATGAAGATGAGATTGTATAGTATATCTAGGGTTGATTCTTGATCTTCTAGTCTTTTTCACTGATCTTTGGTCTGGTATTTTGTCAAAACCATGCTGTTTTTATCACAGTGGCTTTCTAGTATAACTTCAAGTTGGGGAATGCGATACCTCCTGCCATAATCTTTTTTTTTTTTTTTTTTGCTTTTTGGAGACAGGGTCTCGCTTTGTAGTTCAGGCTGGCCCTGAGCTCACTATGGTGCCCAGGCAAGCCGCCACGAACTCAGCAATCCTCCTTTCTCTGCCTCCCGAGTGCTGGGATTACAGGCGTGAGCCACCACGCCCAGCATTATATGTGGTTACCGGGGATTGAACTCAGGTCCTTGCGCTTGCAAGGCAGGCACCGGAACCACTGAGCTAACCCTCCTGCCCCTCCTGCCATAATCTTGTTGCCTAGAATTGCTTTTGCTATTCTAGTACTCTTGTGGTTTCAGATAAATTGTTGGATTATTATCCCTAGATCTGTGAAATATTGTTGGGATTTCAATCAAAATTTCATTGAATCATGTAGTAATTTTGGAAGTATGGCCATTTTGACAATATTGGGGTTCTTCCTACCCAGAAACAAGGAATATCTTTTCATTTTCTGATATCC
The DNA here is from genome assembly GCA_004025085.1 of Thryonomys swinderianus. Lineage (NCBI taxonomy): Eukaryota > Metazoa > Chordata > Mammalia > Rodentia > Thryonomyidae > Thryonomys > Thryonomys swinderianus. The sequence continues at coordinate 1,963 of PVIC010025860.1, forward strand.
TCTTCATTCTTTTTCAGAGTGCTGTAGTCACCTCCTTTATTACATTGATTCCTAGATATTTCATTTTTTAGATGCTATTGTGAAAGGAATTGTTTCCTTGATTTCTTTTTTCAGTGGGTCTGTCATTCCTGTATACAAAGGCTATTGATTTTTGAGTGTTAACTTTTTATTAAGCTGTGCAGCTAAATCTGGTGATTAAGTCTAGCCATCTTTTGGCTGAGTTTTTAGGATCTTTCTAGCAGTATCACATCATCAGCAAATAATGATAGTTCAACCTCTTCCTTACTTAACTTTTTTCTTTTACTTTATTTATCTTATCTGATTGTTGTAGCTAATGTTTCCAAAATTATATTGAACAAGAGAGGTGATAATGGACATCTTGTATTGTTCCTGATCTTAGCATGAAAGGTTTCAGTTATTGGCCATCAAGCATGATGCTGCCTGATTGGAAATAAAGACCATGTATTCCAGTTTTCTGTATGCTTTTGTTCATGAATTGGTGTTGAGTTTTGGTAAACACTTTTTCTGCATTTATTGAGATGATCTCTGGTTTTTGTCCTTTGGTCTGTTAATGTAGTGTATTACATTTATTGATTTATGTATATTGGGTAACACATTTCTGGGAATTATTCAACTTGGTCAGGGTGTATGATCTTAATGACACTCTGTATTCTGTTTCCTAGTATTTTACTGAGGATTTTTACATCGATGTTCATTAGAGAAATTGGCCTATTGTTTTCTTTTTGATGAGGTCTTTCTCTACTTTAGGAATCAATGTAATGGTTGCTTCCCAGAATGAATTGGGCAGTATTGCTTCCCTTTTGATTTCATTAAAGAGTTTGAAGAGTAGTGGCATTAGCTCTTCTCTGAAAATATTGTTGAATTCATCAGGAAAGCCATCAGGACCCAGATTTTTTGTTTGCAGTAGGTTTTTAATTACATTTTCAACTTCACATAGTGATATTGGTGTGTTTAGCATTTTTATGTCTTTATTCAAGTCTAACTTTGTACTGTCTATAAATCTATGAATTTCTTATGTGTTTTCCAATTTATTGGAGTACAGATTCTCAAAGTAGGTATTTATTATCCTCTGAATTTATGCTGGGTCTCTGGTGATTTTCCTTTTTTATTCCTGATTGCATGGATTTGAGTCTTTTTCTTTCTTTGATAAATTTGGCTGAGGGTTTTTCAATTTTATTTATTCTTTCAATAACCCAATTTTTTGATGTGTTAGTTTTTTGTATCATTCTCTCAGTTTTCATTGATTTCTGCTCTAATCTTTATCATTTCCTCCCTTGTACAAGCATTGGGTTTATCTTGCTCTGCTTGTCTAGTAGTTTGAGGTGCAGCATTAGATTGTTTATTGAGCACCCCCTGTTTTTCCTAGTATGGCCATTCACTGCCATGAATTTTCCTAGTAAATCTACTTTCATTGTCCTTTGGTCTGTTAATGTAGTGTATTACATTTATTGTAAATTCCTATACGTTGCATTGGCCTTATCATTTAATCATAGAAACTGCTTAATTTCTTCTTCAATTTCTTGTGTGAACCTTGGCTGTTCAGAAGAGTGTTTTTGAATTCCCTTGTGTTTGTATCTTGGAATTTCTTTTCCTATTTAGCTCCAATTTCAAGGCACTGTGGTCCAACAGTATACATGGAATAACTTCAATTCCTTTGCATTTACTTAAAAATGCTCTATGAACTAGTATGTGGTCCAATTTGGATAATCATCCATGAGCAGCTGAGAAGAATGTATATTCTGACTTTGTGGAGTGAAGTGCTCAGTAAACATCTATTTAATCCATTTGTTCAAAACTTTGATTCAGTTCAAGTACTTCATTACGGATTTTTTTGGCCAGTTGATCTGTTTTTTTGTGACAATCATATAATGAGGTCCCCTAGTACTATTGTATTAGTGCTTATCTGGCTTTTCATGTCCATTAATATTTGTTTTATATACTTAGGTTCACTAGAATTTGGTGCATAAATGTTTATGAATGTTATTTCTTCCTCTTGGATTATTCCCTGTATAAGGATAGAGCATCCTTTGTCTCTCTTAATCATTTTTGGTTTGAAATCTACCCTGTCTGCAAATAGGATAATCACTCCTTTTTTCAGTTTCTGTCACAGATGAATTGTTTTCTATCCTACTTTCAATCTATTGATTTTTTCAGATTTATTATTCTTGTGTACAGCATATTGTATGATCTTGCATCTTAATTCATTCTTTCAGTGTGTCTTTTAATTGGTGCTTCAAGGCCACTGACATTAATGGTTGTAACTGATATGTACTGACTTAGCTCTGCTATTATGTTTTCCTTTTCTTTGCACTTTAATATCTTGGTTTTTCACCTTTCTATTCAGTTTCTTGCCTTGCCCGATGAGTTCACTCTTCTGGTTTTCATGAGATTATGACACTCATTGTCTATTTATTGGATATTGTTTAGAATGTTTTGGAATTCAGGTCTTCCATTTGTGAAATTTCTTAAGTGTTCTGTGTCACAGAAGTATCTTATTTCCCTGGTAAGTATGAAGGATAGTTTTGCAGGATACATCAACTTAGGTTGCAGGTTTTTTTCTTTTAGGGCTTGAAATACTACACTCCAGGCTCTCCTTGATTTGGATGTTTGCATTGGAAAGTGTGCTGTGATTTTGATGGGCTTTGCTTTATATGAGATTTTTCTTTTCTCTGGCTTCTTTCAATAATTCATTTTGTTAGGTTTCTGGAATCCTGTTATTATATTCCTAAGTGTAGATTTTAAAAATCATGGCCACTTGCCATCTTATATGCCTCCCTTATCTGTATATTAAATTTCTTCTTTTTCCTGTGAAGTTTTCTGTCATCATATGTGAACAGTTTTTTTAAAAAATTCTTTTGTATTATCTCTTGTTTCTTCACTGATTCCAATCAGTCTTATGTTATTCTTCTTGACATCATCTAGCAACTTTTGATTACTCATGCTCCCTCGCCATTTTCCATATTTTTTTCTTTACTGTTAACTGGCTTCAGTCCTATTTTCTGTATCTTCTATTTGGTCTTCAGATTCACTCATCCTATTTTGAAAACTTTCATTGGAGCTTTTATCATAGAAATCTGTTTCAGCTGTTTAATGCATTCTATTACTTTCTTAATCTGAGATTTTATCATATTCCTGATCTCTTTAGTGTTATTATTGTGTCTTCCACATTGGACACTATCTATTTTTATCTCAAAGGTTATTTCTGATTTCCCTTTTACTAGATCCTCTTCTATTTCTGGCACAGAGAATTCCAGTGTTTTGAGCATCAGTTTTCTCTCTTTCCCTTTTTCCTGAAATCCTCAGGGAATGATGATCTTTATGTCTGAGTTTTTGAATATTTTTTTCATTTCTATTTTGTTGGGGTTTTTTTTTTGAAGTTTTTGTTTAATTTTTGGCCTACTCTCTGGGCAATATTTATCACAAATCTCTTTCTTTATAATATTTGGAATCTTTAGGGGATGCCTATTTTATGGGTTGTCTTCCTTCCATCTATCATAGCCCTTAAGCAATCCCCATTGTAGTACACTATGAAAGGTACTTAAACAGAGCAATTGCATCACCTCAGTTGACACAGTACAATCAGTATCATCAACAGCATCAAACATACCATGGGAAATGACAAACTTTGACAATTACTATTCTGATACTTTTAACGTCATGAAATAAATCTGTGACCATATGCCAAAATTTAGACCGATCCAGAAATATGTTTACAACATACAGGTCCTTCAGTATAGCAGCCCAGGTCCTTCAGTATAGCAGCCTCACTCTTTGGGAATGAAGAATCACCAGGGAGTTGGGGGGGGGGGGTGGAGTAAGAGAGATAAAAGGAGAGGGAGTGATTGGAAATAGGGTTAGAGAACATATAAAGATTACAAAACCCCTGAGAAAATTATAGATGCTAGAGAACAAAAGAGACAGAAGAGAAAAATACAAAACAGAACAGACTAACAGTAGCAGGACCACTAGAAACTGTATTCACCCCCTTGTAATAGTAAAGAAGAAAGAGTAGGAAGGACTGAAATGTACCAACTTTAGGGAACTGATACTGACCAGATGATAAGAAAGCCTAAAGAAATAAAAGGCAAATAGAGGTAACCAGCAGCAACAGGCTAACAGTAGACTGTTTTCCCTCTCTTGTGAAAATAAGAGAAGTTAAGAGAAGAAAAAAATATGAAATTTGACAGATTCATCAACACAAAAGTAGAGAAATGAAAAATAAAAGAGAGTTCAGAAAAAAAGAAGGAAAAGAACAAAAACAGCAAAACAAAACAAAGACCAACAACAGCAATAACAATAATGAAAAACAAAGCTATACTCAGTACTAAAAGGTCCCTTCATTGCATGGATCTGCTCTCTCCTATAGATAGTATGGGCAGTAGCACACAGGTTGGTCTTGACTATTCACAGAGAAACAGCCACTGTGCCCTGTCTGGGTTCTGGCTATAATGGCTGAGATGAGCTCAATGAAATCTGGCAGGCTTGAACTCTGTAGAGTCCATGGTCCTGTTGATGGTACTGACTCCACGAAGTCATCAGTGGTTCTAGTCAACAAGATTTCTTCACCTTTCCAGTGGGTGTGTTTTTAGGGTGGCATATAGGGCAGAGTCACTCATGAAAGGTCTCTGCCTAGTCCCAGCACTGCTCCACACATATTCAGTGTACACAGACAAGTAGATAGAGACTCTTGGGTCATATTCTCCCATGATAGACCCAAGAGAGGTCAAGGGCCAAGCACCAGTATGCATAGAGAAGTAAATGAAATCTCCAAGCTCCTCTTTCCATGCACTATGGAAAGGTATGCCAGACACATGTGTCAGAGGCCTGCCTGTGCAGCAGTGAAGGCCTTCTGCATGGCAGCAGTGCTTACCCAGTATCAGCAATGTATCTCCTACTGTAATTTTGTTTTTTTTTTTTAAATTTAGACATTCATTAGGTTTTGTTTTTTCTGGCTTCCTATTACCTTTTAGATCAGCCTCTTAGTCCTAATATGACAATGTAATCACCTGTTAATTGCTAATGATTTGGCAATGATACTGCTGTCTAGTCAAATTAATTTATGCTGTGAATCTTCCTCTACTAATGAACTGTAAGGCACTGAATATAATAGCCATGTGTGTGTGTGTGTGTATGTGTGTGTGTGTGTGTGTGTGTACATCCTGAATATATTTTGCCTTTTCTTAAACTTACATGTTAATGACCAATTACTACCTCCTAGGATGAATTATATAAAATGTACTAATATTTATGTTGCCTCTTTTTCTTTTGAAAGGCTTATAACTGTTCTTTAAAAGAACCAGGTTGAGATAACTCAAGTCTAGGTCATAGAGAAGTCCATCACCCAGAAATGCAACTGATTAAGGACTGACACTCAGTAGTATGTGACTTATCCACTTTGAAGGTGTATGACAGTTACTCCATTCTCATCTTATTGTTCAATGGGACTTTAGAATTCTTCATCTTTGCTGTTCAAAAATATGCTTTATTTTACTATAAAGTGATATCTATTTTTAAATTATTTTGCTCATTTTCACTCCTTACTGTCAATACAACAAAATAGCTAAGTTCAATAATAGTTTCAGTTTTTATGATCATGGCTTTTCAAGTTTTTAAATATGGATTTAATCTTTTTTTCAGTAGTACTAGTAAAGAAATTTTATATGTGTTATGCTCAACCTCATAACTCTAACTTTCATCAATAACAGTGTTACAAAGTTGTTAGAAATCAGCTTGACTTTCTAGGAGCATTAATACATTAATGGCTGGGGTACTTGTCTATCATGCATGAACCTTGGTTTGATCTCCACACTGCAAAAAAGAAACGGCATTCAAGCAAATATACATTTCTAAACATAATTAATATCCTTAGATACAAATGAGACTCATGATCTTCTTCCAAATCATTGAGTTTAGCAAACTTAATGAAAGTTACTGTAATTAAATATTCTATTATATAAAACTGAGTCTTGCTAGTAACTATTTTTTCTTACTTTCTGGTTGGATTTGAAGGCATCAACTGCCATATTGTGAAATGTCCATGAAAATGTCATTAAATCGGAAACTATGGATGATTATAGGACCTGACAGTGATCATCAAATTATATCAGCACAAGAGCAAGTTCCTGCAATGTGGGGAAATGAGTTTTGCATGCAAAATTTCCACCTAATCAGCCTTTCAAAAATACGACAATTTGGTGTATAATTTGCAGTCTATTGAGATTGTAAAGTAAGTACTCACTAAGATTTGTCAAGAGTATTTACCCCTAAAAATTGTGAGTCAATATCTATACTTTATAATCTTGCTTAATTTATGTGAATTTATTATGAAGTAGAGAAAATCGGTATGCCCCCAAATTTATATTTATTTCTACTTTCTATATGGAAAATTTTCTTGTTTTACATTTTAACATTACTTATCTTCTATTATTTTGTTTTTCTTCAAGTTCTCTAATTATTCATAAATTTGGCCTTCTTTTACTTTTGTTTCAATCACTTTGACTTATTTTTTATTCTATTATTCTCAAAATGATTTTTAATTTCAATTTTATTTCCTTTACTGAATTTACTTTCAAATTTATTTATTCTTGAATATGTAATGACAACCTTTGTTTCATTCTTCTTTATTAGGTGTAAATAGTTCTAATTTCATTAGTTCTTTTAATGTATATTATTTTTGAATGTCTGACTTAAGATATCTTCTTATATTCTTGTGTTCTTTAATGAAAACTCATTAAACTAAGCATTTGTGATCCTTCTTTATAGTTCCTTTTTAGGGTAATATTTTATTAAGTGGGATAATTTTATTCTTATTTCCTATCTAATTATTTACTCAAATATATGTTTATTATATTCATTTATTAAATATGCTTTTATCTATAGATATGGTATCTTTAAAAGGATCTACTTTTAAAAATTATAACAAAATTTGTTAGGTATATTTGCTTTTGTTGTTGTAGAAGAAATTTCTTTCTACTTATCAGCTTGATATGAAAAAAGTTAACTATATTTTCATATAGTTTCTGTTAGTAAGAAAACTTACGTGTTTTACATCTACCTATCTGCACAAAAACTACAGTGCTTTTGCACAGTTAATAAGTATCAAGAAACTAGTTTTAAAGAAGTCTAATCATAAGACTATTTATTGGAACAGAAAACTCTTTTCATTGAACATGACTGAAATTTAGAAAAAAATGAGTGAAAGAGAAAGCCTTAAAGAAAAGTATCTTGTTGAACGTGTAGTTTTATATGACATAAGTGTTAACTTCTCAAAGGTTTGAGGCTATTTTCATTTTGCTCAGTTCTAACTTTCTGCTTTTTCTAGAGTAGAAATATTTTTCTTTTATAATTTTTTTAAATTTTAAATCAAGGAAAATGGGTGTCAAAGTTTAATTCAAAACAACAATGGTGATTTTGCTCGTACATTTCATGAGTATAGTATGACAGACTTTGTGCATGTTTGTTCATGCATGTACATCTGGTCTGTGTATCACTAAGGTTTCTTCTAGCATTAATTCTAAAATTATTTTACCTTATTTAAGCATATTATCCCTTGAAGAGGAAATTCAAAAATTTTAATATACTGCTATTTCATGTAGTGCTATTTGAACTTTAAATAAATATTCTATTGAGGAAAAATGTAGCAAACATTTCCAACCATATTTTTTTTTTTTCCATTTGAGACAGGGTCTCGCTTTGTAGTTCAGGCTGGCTCTGAGCTCACTATGTAGTCCAGGCAAGCCTTGAACTTAGCAATCCTCCTGTCTCTGCCTCCCCAGTGTTGGGATTACAGGCGTGAGCCACCAAGCCCGGCTCCAACCATAATTTTATTTGAGACTTTTGAGAAGTTTATATACTATGTAAATTTTTGTCAAGCTTTCTAGACAATTTAAATTTAAGTCACATATTTTTATCACTGTTTTTAGAGAGATTTTTTGGTGAATGATTATTCTCATTATTTCATTTTAGATATGTTTAATACCTAAACTGTATAACTTTGACTCACTTTATAAAACATTTAAGTTTTCATTCTAATTTTTCCATTCCAAATCTCCCCTCTGATGCTTTCAACTTCAACTCCTATGCATTAAAATTAGTTTTGGATATGGTTCTGAAATATTGAAAAAGTTTAAATATTTTCCAGATTAGCTACAGAATTGGAAAAATATGTAAAATTTAAATTTTGGATATGAGTTTTAATAAAATATATCTAAAGGAGGAAGCAAAAGCTACAATGCATGCTTCAGTAAATAGCAGTACGAGACACATTATCAAAAACAATAGAATCAGTGTGTTTAAAGCACGCCAGGACACTTATATTTGAGGATTAATGCAGTGTTTTTTACTGTAATAAATTGCTTTCATTTAAATATTCATTGCATCTTTTTATTACACCTCCTTCTCAAACATTTACAGCAATTTATATCAAAAAATATGTTTCAGGGGGGTTACCCACTTTCCGGGCCCCCCTTCTGTCTCTCTTAAGGCAGAAGCTTTCTCTCTCAATAAAATTTTCCTACTCAAACCTCAAAAAAAAAAAAATATGTTTCAGTGTGTCCTCATTCTCCTAACTCACCAGATTTACCACCAAGTGACTATTATTGCCCAAATTATAATAGACCATGAATAGTGTTTCCAATTGATTAGAACATTGAGACACCCAGTATAGCATAACTAAAGACACTCGCTAAAGACTTGCAGAATAGCATCAGAGAGTGACAAATGGCATAAATATGTTTGAAGTAAGGAGGAATTTTTAAGAGAGTAACGATATTCCTTTGGCTATAATAAAATGCACACATCCATATTAGTTGATCATATCTCATTTGTAACTTTACATATAGATGTAATTGGTATTCTCACATTGGTGTACAATTTTTATATTAATAGACAATCTTGAAACTACTATCTATGGGATTTCTGTCTCTGTTAAGTGGTTTTTCTTTATGAGTAATTTCATATCTTTGTTGGATGTTTTGATTCTCTTCTTTTCATGATGCAGTAAAAGATGATACAGTGTACAGACTGAATTTGGGTAGATTTTTCCTGAATTTTGTTTTCTAAAAGAATTGAATTCTTTTTTTAAATGTTGATTGCATTCAAATAATTTTATAACAAATCTATGTTCATGGAAATACATTTTTATTTATTTGTGCCAGCTATAATGCAATATACATTTCAGTAATTATTAAAAATAAAGATGAAAAATATATTTCCAGTAAGCTATTATATAGGAAAATTTATATAACTATTCTTTGTTGATGCCCATATGGTCATTATGGAACTTCATTGAACTACAATGAACTACTTCAAGTAATATCTATAAACAGCATGCAGTGATACTTTGGCTTGTCATTTTTAATTTCTGTACTTGTATGTCTACATCTTAGCAAAGAATCTCTGCTCACCACCACACTGAGCTATGTAGTAGATATAATCTGAATCAAAGCACAATTGCAAAAATGTCAAATATGATCAAAAAGATAAAATCACTACAAAAGAGAATTCACCACAGTAACTCTTTGCAGTTCCCAACTCCGAGGCCTAGAAGCCTCATCAAAGATACAAGAGATGGGAAAAGGCCTATTAGGTCATCAAAACTCTCCTCTCACTAAAGGGAAAAAATGAATTCAAGCAACCCTATCTGTTGGCTTCAAACCAAATTCAAGATAGAAAGACCCTGCAGCTGCTCTTGATAAATTATTTCATGACACTGGATGTCATTTATTCAAAAACTGAAATGAATTATGTGCCCCAGCATCCTGGAATCATAGAATAGACTTTGAGAGCTGGAAGGTACCAGGGTTCAGCCTCCTCATTTTGTAGAAAAGTACCCCAAAGACCTTAAAGGTTAAATGACTAGCTCAAATCCACAAAGCCACTTGCAGCTGGTCTAGTAACAAAACCAAAGTTTCTAAAGAAAACTAAATCAGTTTTTTCTAGCAAATAATCCTCTTTAAAAAAAAATCTTGGTAATAGTCCATTCTGTACATTATTTTTTAGCAAATTTGGATTTGGCTTAACACTCACAATGAACCACTTTTTAAATTCTAATGTTGAAGAATTTGTATCTAGATTTTTACTTTAAAATCACTAACTTTTAGATATGATACTGACTAGAACTGGAATAGAGTTCCAGTTTTATACCAAAACTCTCTTCTTTAATAAGAGTATCAAAGGAATTTAGAAATATAATATCTTCCATAGTTGATTACATATTAGAAAGAGATTAAAAAATACATAAATTTTAAATGTTTTATGCATTCTCTACCCTCTCATGGAGATATTACAAAAAATTTTATTATAATAGACGTTAGTGTATTCCTAGTGGGGAAATGGGAAGACAGATAGCCTCAAAAAAGCTTTTAGATTTACTGAGATGTTTTACACCAGATTTGGTTTGGGGAGGTACCAAACTCAAGATAGTAGTGGCTACTTAGCCTTGGAAGAAAGAATGCTTATGGAAGTAAAGGATCAATGCTGTGAGACATTATAGTTTTTAAGGAGAAACTGTAATTTCTAGCTTTTAGGAGAATTTTTTTTCTGACTTTGAAATACTATGCAGGTAAATACGGTAATTCTGCTAGACAGATCTAGTCAACACATACCATGTTGTTATAGACACTTGCTATTTTATATATAGCATTGTGAAAGCAGTTCCAGAAGCTAAGTGTTTTCATAAGTACTGAGAAAACTGAGACTCTGAGTTTATGAATTAATAACAATTAGATGACAAATGGAAAACTGGGTTCAAGTATTCTTTCACTCTTTTTACTCCATCTACATCTCATGCAAAATCAAAGTAGATTTGATTCACACATTCCTATATTTTCTCAAAATTCAGTTATTTTTCCTTTTTTCTAGAATTGTTCTTCATGAATTTGTAGTTTTCAAACTAGAGCTAAATTTTTAAATTAATAGCCTTATTTTTTGCATTTTAAGAGTATATATGAAAAACATAGATTCAGGGTAAGATTCTTTTATTTTCAAATTGTTCAGTTGATAATAAATTCAGTTTAAGTCATTTAATATTCACCAGTTTTTAGTAATAAATAGTACATCTGGAATTTCATAATTTATTACTTGAGCAGCTGTCAAACATTAGGGGTGCCATCAGCGCCACTTAGAAGAGTTTGTAAAATACTGATTAAACTCTTTCAAAATTTTGATATAATAAGAATTCCAGTAGGTGTGTAGTGTTTGATAATTTGCATGTTTTAAAAGTTACTAGTTAGTTTTTATGCTGTTGCTTTAGGAATAACCTTTTGAAAATTGGGGTCAGAGAGAATTGGTATATTCTGAGCTGTAAATTTGTCCAGCCAATCAGACTTTTCTTGAAATATCAGTAAGTTGTAGAAAGGAATCATGATGTGATTTATTGACTCAGAATCTATCTTTGTGAGAATGTGCTCAATAATTTGATATGGTACTGTTTTTAAACCTAGTAAGAGTTTACATCTCATTATACTTACTTTGTATCAAGGTGTGCTCTAGGTACCTGATACACTTAATTTACCTTCATAATAAGCCTGTATTTATTACTACTGTTTTGTGGATAAGCAATCCTAGGGAACAACAAAATCAGGTTACCACAGGTAGCAGTTTAGCAAGTGACAATGCTGGGGTTCAAGATTAGACAGAGTAAATCCCAGCACTCGGGAGGCAGAGACAGGAGGATTGCTGAGTTCGTGGCGGCTTGCCTGGGCAACATAGTGAGCTCACGGCCAGCCTGAACTATAAAGCGAGACTCTGTCTCAAAAAAAAAAAAAAAAAAGATTAGACAGAATAACTCCAGAGTCCATGCCCTTAACTAGTGTCCCACGGGACATCTCAAGATAATAATTCCTATCTATTGCTCATCTCAAGTTGTCTTGGTTCATTGCATGAGCCCAGTCCCATATTAGCTAAGAAGCATTGTGCAAATCCATATATTCAAGTAAGTGTTTATGAGGAATTCTACTGTTTAATATATTTACTCAGTCTTAACAGTAGCTGTTGAAAGCCAATTAAAAACAAACGGATGCTCTCAGTCCACCTTCCTCCCTGAGTTGCAGCTTATATTACACTTAGAACAAGAGTTAAATGGTTTGTTTACATAAAACATTTTTGGAAAATAGAGTTTATCATCATATCAACATTACCTGTGGAACCAGAGGATCTACGTATAATATTTTTGGCTTTTTTTCTTTCTCTGAGGTTTCTATAGGGTGTGTATGAGTGTGTGTGTGTGTGTGTGTGTGTGTGTGTGTGTGTATGTGTGTATTCCATCTTGTGTGTTTTAAAATCTTTATGAATCTTCTCATTCTCCAACTTTTCCTTCTTAATATTTTTCCATAAATCTTACTGGAATATTATGCACAAGAATTAGAAAAAAATATTGCCTTGTCTAGTAGTCTATTTATTCTGTCACGTGATTGTTTTAGTGTGTTTGAAGCACTTTTTTGGAGCCAGACATAATCACATTCTGTAGTTCCTCACCTTATTAACTGACAGAGCACTGCTCCTATTACACAATTGATCCTGGGCAGATGAAGCCATTAAAAACAGTACTAATTAGCTGAAAAGAGGAGACAGCAATGCAGGCTGCCTCACTTCCTTTCATACTTAGGGAAGTTGATGTTCCAGACAAATAATAATTGATATGTAGTCTGCCTTAATTGTGGTCGTTAACAGCCAGAATTATAATGACAGGCTGACAATTTCTGTCTAGCCTAGTGAATGTTTATTTCTGTATTCAAGACCACTGGGTAATCTTTTTGGTTAACTTGACCTTCATAGACTGCATTTTATGGTGAGCTTGAAATCAAGACTCCACAGTAATCCCATTTTATGTGTTATTTGATAAATATCTTCAATTATCAGGAGTTTATCCTACATGAGCATGAATCCCCAAACCATTGTGTTAAAAATGGTTGTTAAAGAATTGTGTGTGTATATATATATATGTGTGTGTGTGTATATATACATATATATACACACACATATATACACATATACACACATATATATGTGTATGTATATACACATGTATATATGCATGTATGTATATGTATGTATATATGTATATACACATACACACATATATATGCGTGTATATACACACATATATAAATGCCCAACGTGTGCACCTCATATGCTATTTTATTTCCAAACAGCTATGTGTTATATATTTTAATTTGGATCTATCAGGCATAGTATAGTTCTATAAGAAATCTAATAACAGTGAAGTAAAATTTTATTTCATTATTTTTATTCTTGAAAACAAACATTAACTCTATATATAAACTGTAATTTTTCTTGAGTTTGGGATGCAGTTATTAAATATGTCATAAAATCTAAATGTCTCTGTCTATTTTAGCATCATATCTCCTTCACCTCTAGGCCTACTTTTAAATGAGAATACAATAAGTTAATTCTCTCAGAGGACAATTTTGCCTCTGTAAAAAATGATTCAAAAGCATAGACCTAACCTGTTGTCTCAAACAGAAGGCAAACATTGAAAATTATGATATCCCTGTTTTACGATGAGGTACAAAAGAGGATCCTAGGGGCAGTAGTAACTTGCCAGGGTTGATCTGTGAGCACAAGAGCTCACAGACCTGGCATCTCATAACTTTTGCACCTCTTTGGCCCATTCTGGTGTGTCATGGCAGTTGGGATGTCCTGATACATTGTTTTGTGGGAATAAGTACAGTTTCTGGATTACAGTGATCACTTCTGGCTTCACTGTGACAAACAGGTACCCATTCCCCAGCCAGTCAGTGTATGTATCTTCCTATTAGCTCCCTTGCCTATTTCTTCCCATTTTTAAGACGTTAAACCTGCTCTTCATCCAGAGTGAGATGCACATGTGTGTTTATGTGTGTGTGTGTGTGTGTGTGTGTGTGTGTGCATGAATGTGAGAATTAACTAGTTGTTGTTTGTCCTCAGTTTTTTAGGTTTTTCTCTTGATTTTCAAGGGAAAATCTTTAGAAATATTGGCCAGCTATGATATAGAAATTTCCCAATTGGAATAAATCTATTATTTTTCTCCATAGTTAAACCAAAGTGCTATTTAGTAGAATAATAGCCCACAGGTAAAATACTATCACATTGCATCACATCAATGGGCACAGTATTAGCACAGCTGCTTATTGACTTTGGCCTTGGTCACCTGGTAACGTTCATCAGATTTCTCAACTGTAAAGTAATTTTCACCGCTTTATTCCCCTTTTGGAAGACAGTCATTATGCACAGCTTTCCCTTGAGTGTGTTGTCCTTTGAGAAGGATAGCTATGTAAAAGTTATAACTTGCCTTTACTCTTTTCTCCCTCCTCTCCTTTTCTTTTTCTTGTTTTTCTCTTCTTTCTCTTTCTCTCTTTCTTAACTCTTTCAGAGAGTTCCTATGCACCTTTAACATCCCCTCTTGTGAGGAAGGTTTCATTCTCACCTTCTGAAAACAAAAATGTCCAGATTTACCTGGATTCTACCAGCTTCACTCACAGAAGTGGTCACTTTTCCAAAGACTTCTGCTTAGTGTTATTGGACAGTGGCATCAGAAACAGTGATTTGGAGATCAAAGGTTCTAATTATTGTTAAGGTGTCATGTCCTTTAGCCCTTCATTCCTGACAGAGCAAAGAATAGTTAAGGCATATAGTAGCCTGTTTATAGGGGCCTATCTATGTATATTTATACATGTAACATGAATGCAACATGTAAACTTGAATTCATACTGAATTCATGTAATCATAATTCATTAAGTGCTGGAATTTTTATATCCTTCCCCTTAATTAGTTCCTGAATGAACTGAAGTTGCTAGTCCACCAATACCACAGTTTTTAACTATTCCTCTTTGCAGAAAGCCATTTGACCTCCACTAAAAATACTTCAGTTCTCCATTTTAATTTTCCAGTCTACTTGAGGGAGATTCCATCATTTTGTTTCTGTGAAAATTATTTATAAGACCAGTCATAATTTCTATATTTTAATTCTATAAAAGCATAATTAATCACATAATTTAGGCATTACAAATTTGCATACTGAATTACTTTTTTAAAAATATTATATTATGCATATTAGAAACATTTGAACATATTAGTAAAGTAAAAATTCAATATTCATTGAGCCAATCATGTGTGTTACTATTATAGGCTTATAATACCTGAGAAATTGAAAACACTTTGGAAATCATGTATTCTGTATTCTGGTTTTATGTATTTATTCTTTTTATAAAGTCCATATTAGTCATCCACATCATACTGAAACTCCTCTAGTATATTTTAATAAGCATCCCCAAAGCAACTTATTTATTTATTTATTTAGAGGCAGGGTCTCCCTTTGTAGTTCAGGCTATGTAGCCCAGGCAAGCCTCAGACTCACAGCAGTCCTCCTTCCAATGCCTCCTGAGTGCAGGGATCACAGATATGAGCCACCACGCATGGTACTGTGGTATGTGGTACTGTGCTCAGATTGCAGACATGAGGCATCATACCTAGCATTGCGGTGTATGGTACTGGGGATAAAACTTGGGAACTTTTGCTTGCAAGGAAGATGCCAGAACCACTAAGCAAAATCCCTGGGCCCTCTCTTGTATATTTCTCTAGGAAATTCTCTTTTCCTATTTTATAGGACACATTAGATTTTGTTTATAATTCTGCAATCACAAATCTATGAACACAGAAATTATTTAAAATGTAATATAGGGCCAGAGGATTAGCTCAGTGGTTCCGGCGCCTGCCTCACAAGCGCAAGGACCTGAGTTCGATCCCCGGTAACCACATATAATGCTGGGCGTGGAGACACACCCACCAACAATCAACACTGCATACTACAATGCCTGACATGGTGGCTCACGCCTGTAATCCCAGCACTCGGGAGGCAGAGACAAGAGGA
Organism: Thryonomys swinderianus; assembly: GCA_004025085.1. Lineage (NCBI taxonomy): Eukaryota > Metazoa > Chordata > Mammalia > Rodentia > Thryonomyidae > Thryonomys > Thryonomys swinderianus. The sequence continues at coordinate 17,852 of PVIC010025860.1, forward strand.
TTGCTGAGTTCGCGGCAGCTTGCCTGGGCACCATAGTGAGCTCAGGGCCAGCCTGTCTCCAAAAAAAAAGCAAAAAATAAAATGTAATATATTTTTAAAAAATTTATTATTACATATTTACAGTAAATAATTACATTCATTGTAAGGAATTGGTACATGTACATAATGCATCTTAATTCTTATTTTTTTCTGTGTAGACCTTAAAATGCTTAAACTTAAAATTGTCAATATAATTGTCTATATTAAGTAACATTGTAAATAAGGCAGTTAAATATATTTTCATTTTCACTTTTCAAGAGTTGTTACTATTAAAAAGTTAAATTGAGCACATATTTTAGTCATTTTCAGATTGTTTTTTCTTTTGGTACACAAAAGTAGTGAATTAAATAGTATTTATAGGAAATTGTGGAGAGCTGACATTCCTAGGAAGATCCCAAAGATAAAAATAAATCCTACAATGGCCAAGAGATGAATATCTACTCAGGCAAAGAATGTGGAAATAATTGGAATGTATTTAAGTGTAAGTTCAGTTCAGGCCATTTTATTGTACATTAACGAAAGCAAGAAATGTAATACTTCGTAAAAATAGTAATATGTAGGTATCCAGTTGGGTATATAAATTAAATTATTGAGTCACATTACCCTGTTTATTCGAAGAGAGGCATTCACTGAAGAGAATGGGAAAAAAAAAAGAATAGAAATAAATGCTTGTGAAGGAGTGAAGAGAATCTCATTTCTCAGGACAGTACTATCCTATAGTACTCAAAGCTGATTTATTAATTAGAGAAAGTTCAGTCTACCTTCATGATTCATGATTAATGTGAACTTTACTAAAATACTGGTAGAGACAAAAGATGAGTATATAAAGAACTATGACTTTGGTCATTTCTTCATTTCAATCTTCCCCTCTAATAAAGCCTTAGTAACAATTGATTTGAATTAGAGGAAATCTAGGGAAGCTCTTGCTAGTTCTGTGCATTAATTTCTGGGGTCTCCATATGTCCTGCTCTTGTTTGGGGAACAATATGTGCTAAAATACTTTTAAGCTAGGAATATTAGAGCTTATATTTTAATACTGATCTCTTTATTTATGGAACTATTGGCTAATAACTATGCCTGGATGTCTCATTGTGTCACACGACTGTTACCTCTGGTCTTGGGAGGCTGAGGCAAGATAATTTTGTGGGGTTTGAGGCCAGTCTGGGCTACATTGTGAGTTCATGGCCAACTTGAATTACAGAACAATACACTGTCTCAAAACACACACACACACACAGAACAAATAACACATACACACACACACACACAATTCTTTTTAAGAATAACCCAAATCTTAGCATTAAACTTCCTGTCAAAGTATTTAGAATTGACTCGGATATTTAATGCTAATATATAGATTCTTTATTAAAAGGTAAAATAATATGGAAATGAAATTATGTAAGTCTACAGATAATTTAATAGGCTGAACTTTGATAGCATAGAAATACAATTATTTAGATTTACTTATTTACTATTTAAGAGCAAGCCTTGTTAAATAGCTCAGGCTGGGCTCAAACTCACTGTGTAGCCCATGGTGGGCTCAAATGGATGGTACCCCTGCCTCCTCTGCCTCCTGCACACTGGAATTACAGACATGTGCTACCCACACCTGGGTGTTTTAGATTTATTTTTAAATTTACATTTCCTGAATTCAGATTTGGTTTTGGGAGTCCATGATTTATTAGTAATGAACACACAAAAAAATTTCTTTTTTCTTTTCTCTTCTTTGCTTTTTTTTTTCTTTTTTTGAGATAAAGTCTTACAATGCAATTCAGGCTCACCTTGAACTCACTATGTAGCTCAGGCTGGCCTCAAATTCACAGTGATCTTCTTGCCTCAACCTCCCAAATGCAGAATTGCAGGTGTGTGCTACCATACCCAGCTAATTTCATGTATGACATATAAGTAAAATATTTTGTCTTTGAAATTTTCTATATAGTATTAAGATACATTTTTACTTGTTAAAATCATCAACTTTATGTAATATGATATTTTTCATCAAGATGAAATAGCAAAAAGTCACGAATATTGATAATAGAGTGGTAAATTTATTAAGAAAGACTGACATTTTAAACTAATAATGATAATTCCTTTCTTAAAGAAAAATTTCTTAATTTATGTTTTATCAAATTAAGGAAAGAAGCATATCATCAGAGATTAATTTTGGAAACATATGGAATTACATATTTTGGTTGAACAAGTGAAAAATGACAAGAAAGGAGTTGAGATGTACAAAAAGTTTAGGGAAACATTTAGAAAAAATTTAAAAGAAAAAGTAAGGTTACATCCAAAATGGTTAGTGGTAAAATAATTATTTGACATAGTTTGGCTTGAAAAAGAATACACACCCTAAAGTTAAGGAGAGCCAGGAGAGCACTATGTTATATTCTTCTTCCTCAAATCATTTTCCAGTCAGATCGTTTTTGTCTCTTTAGCCTAAGAGTGTATGTGTGTGTGTTGTCTGTTCTGTGTGACAAGTTCAGTGAAAACTAGAATATCTCTTCCCTTTTCCAAGTGTTCTCTTGTTCCTGGTTTTTGTCCATCTTTCTCATTTTGAGTAGTTTTATCTGAGCGTAGAGAGAGAGGCAGACAGACAGACATGGAGATAGAGACAGGACCTTAGAAAAACAATATTTATTTATTTATTTAGGCAAAATAATTAACTGTTTGATTCTATGTGAAACATACCACATCATCTGCTTTGGTTGAGAAGTAAACATAAATTATTCACTAAGGAATTAAAAACCCTTTGCCAGCCCTTAATTTATTTGTCTCTGATATTCCTCCTGAATATTGAGTTGAGGTTGAAGCATTTCTGAGCAGCTATCCATATCATGGCAAGTTATTTTAGGAGAAGTAATATACTGTGACACATAGTTTAATGAGAATATTTAAATTTTATTTTATACTACTTTGACAATTAACGTGACAGAACACTGGAGTACAGGGATTCTGTTTGAGATACACAAATACTTATTTTTACTAGTATTTAAAATAATTAGGCTATATTTAAGATACGTATTTTTCATATATTTGTGATAAATAAGTTTGGTTCTTTGTATGTTTCTACAAACTATTTATAGAAGTTTGCATTGGAATCTTAAATGCCAAACTGCCAATAAAAAAATCATTAATTTTCATCAAGTTTTCATTGTATTATTTTGTGCATTGAGCACTGTATGGGATTAATGTTTAAAAAGAAATTACTTGTGTTGTCAGGAAACTATATTTAGTAGCAGAGCTAGAATGTGTACATGCATAAGCATAAAATAAATCAGGGATATTTCTGACAAATATGAAATAGTAATTCTCTGCCTTCACTCTGTTAAATTTTTTGAAATTATGAAATATTTAAAATATAGAGTGAAAAATGGACCTTTGTGTTTATATCATGTAGATTTAACAAATGCTGGCATTTTGACTTATTTACTATAGTTCTTTGAGTTAACTTCTGGTTTGAATTTGGTATGTTTTCTCTCCTGTAATATTTTTATACACTTATGATATAGTCATAAAATGCTAAATGTTACTCATAATTTGAGTATTTTTTCCCTAGAATATTATTTCTTCAACCTAGATTTCTCTCTCAAAGTTTTTCATTGGACTCAAGGTACTTACTGAATTCTTACCATTGAGCAAAAATCTATTCCTATTGTTTGTACATAGAAATGTGCCTGATATTGCTTAATAAGAGGCAGCCTTTATTCATCTCTCATTTTATACTAAATGCTATTTGAAACCATTGTATGTACAAAATCATGCAGTTTCCATAATCAGTCTGAAAATTAGATATTTTTATTTTTATTTTAGTGAAAAGGGTCCAATGAAAACGGTTTTTTTTTGCACAAAGTTACATGTCTAATAGGTGACTGTTCACCTTTTGAATTTGGAAGAATAGTTTCAGATCCCCAGGTCTTTTCTTCCCTTATAAGTAATCAGGTTAAGCAACTTCTCATCAAGGTTAGTTTGTTTCTTTCATTTTCCCTAAATAAGAATCATCTTGTATACTTTCATGAATTATTGCACAGATAATTGTATTTTTAAAAAATAATTAAAGTCCTTTTCCTTTATGCCTTTTTCATATTATTGAGGAAAGATTACTCTATATTCCCTTTTAAAATACATAAAATTCCTCTCTGTTATTTCATATACAGCAACAGAAAATAAAGATTAGATTAGATTTCTGGACTTTGTGTTCAAATATAGTTGAAATATGGGTATTACTGACCCATTACTTTATTATGTTATTTACTAGTGAGAATCTTTCTGGATACTTCAAAAGAAAATTCTGTTTCCTTATTTTCTAATGCAAATTGTCTCATAAAATTTGTTTTATTCCTTTAATCCTCCAAAAAATCTTAACAACAAAATATTATATTTTTTCCAGAAAGACTATATACCTTTTTGTTAGATTTACTTCTTGTGGGAGATAGGAGAAGAAGTCACAGCCAGAACCCACATGGCAAACTCCAGTCCCCATAAGTCCCACAGCAAAAGGATTAACAAACAACAAACAACAAAATTGAAACCTTAAGAAAAAAGCTGAGCCTGGCTTAACTCTTGCTACTTTGAGCAGCAGCAACAGAAGGTGGAGGAGGCCCAATATTTGATGTCTTTGCACCTTTATTCAATACCAAGCCTTCACACCCAAAATCCCAGCATCTATATACTAGGGTGGATACCTGCAATAATCCTTGTAGATGAAGATCCCATGTGGTGGGGCAGATGTCAGCCAATAATCCTTGTAGATGAAGATCCCACAGGGCAGGGCAGATGTTCACAATAATCCCAGTAGTTGATCCCATGGAGCAGGGCAGATTTCTATAAATCTGAGTAAGTAAGTCATCTGTAGTTCCTGACTTCTAAGTACCTTATTTTTGTTTGTTTTTCAGTCATGAATTATGTAAATTTTATTGGTATATTTCCACTCAGTTTTACTGTAATTTTAAGCAACGTGCTCTTATATACTTGCTCTTTCATGTTAGCCATGAAGCCACGAAATGATTGACAGAATTATGCTAATATTTTGTTATAACATAGGGCAATGTTAGTATAATAATAATAATCATTACTCTAATTTGGGTAGATTAAATGGGTATAATTAAGGAAATAGAAAATAACGTGAATTTGAAAGAGCAGTAAGAGTTAAGGCATTCTAAGGTATTATTTGAAAAATATTAAGCTGTTAATTTTTATTTTCACACATTATACATTAAAATTTTAAAAGTAACTACTAGAAAATAATAACTAAGTGAAATATTAAACTAGTAGAGAAATCTTTAAAAATTAAAATGCATTTAAAATTTTAAAGTATCAATTAAAAAAGAGAAGGTAATATTTTCAAAAGACATAAGAAATTTGGGGTCAAATAGAACTCTTAACAGAAGATAGAAATTATATCTAATTACAATAAAATTTAAATATATCACCAGTATAATAGACATAAATTACCACATACAATAGGTTTTGAAATACATTAAAATAAATGAAACTAGACAGAGCTTTGCTTTTACCACAGATAATAATCTGTTCTGATGTGAAAAGATAGTTAACATGATCCTCTGCACTCACCTTAAAGAAACAAAAGTTTCATATTCTTCTTTTCTTTTTCCTTTCATTCTCTATGAACAACTGAATCCTAGATCTATGTGCTTGGAGAAGACAGGGTGAAGCCATGCTTGAATTAGCGAGAAGCATTTGATTGTCATAATTAGATGTCAATGTAGGAGCTTATAGTCAAGAGGAATCAGAGCCCCACCAAACAAGAAGAGTAGCCTTGAGAGTGTGAGGTTGACAGGTGGCAGGGCAGTGGAGTGTTAGAGTTTGAGGGAGGAGAACAAGATGCCCATGAGGAGGAATCAACTGCTCTGTTAGAGCCCTGGTAAGTTGGGAGAAGATGCCTTCTCCTGATCTCTGAAGGTAGAACATGAATGTTCCATGGGACACTTGATCTTGCTGAACTTTCTGACTCAGCCAGATGGTGCCGTGTCCACAAATGTCTCATCTCATATGGGTTTTCAAAGCCAGAGAAAAATGAACAGAGGCCCCCATGAAAGTGGGAACTTACTGTGAACTGTTTAAACACCAGTGTGGCAATGGGGAGATTTCTAAGGAAGAGATAATGGTAGGATAGGGCGTTTATTAAATATGGCTAGTTAATTAACTAAATTATAAACAGTTAACTGAAAACTAAACTACAATTAACATTGTATTGTTAGATTACATTTTGCTGACAATGGTGAGGAAATTAAGAATTCCATGTGCCCTGAGAAAATACGAGAGGTACACAGCCTTACTTCTCTCCTACTCACATACAGTTTTACTGTAAACATCAGAGAGAATAGATAGAATCATCAAAGAGTCACTGCAGACTAGGAAAACATAATTAACTGGCCCCAAAGGAAAGAGAGGCCTGACTACCACAGGCATTGTGAAATGCTGAACGCATTGAGCATCTGAAGAAACTTGAGGGGATCCTGGGGAGTCAGTGTTACAGAGCACAGATATTACCTTCCTGCCTATCTAGAGCTAGGAAGGAGATGTCCTGCCTATAAGGAAGGGTGTTAAAAAAACTTAGGAAAGAATAGGGTATCTCGCTGGTGACTCATTCTCAAATGGTTCCGAAATAAAAGGGTTTTGTACACACATGGAATGATTTTGTAAATCACAGAAATGCACTCCATCTGGAGCAACTATAATCTACAATGCTCAGTTTGCATGAATTTTCACCCTGTCTCTCACATAGCCTAGCCCAGAAAAGATTGCAGCCTCCACGAGCTCCATTTGTTTCTGCCCCTTTTTGCATGTACGAAATTATATGGCCACATGTGTCAGTCCTGCCTTAAAAAGAATATTTTATGTGAAATACTTAGAAAAATATTTCCAGTAAATTCTTTATAAGATCATTTAAAAATTTTCTCTTTGTCACCATTTGATTCATTATTTCTAATACTTCAGTTTCTTTAATGTGATTTTTGTATTGTCAATGTGTAATAAAAATGATTCTGGGGCCGGAGGGTTAGCTCAGTGGTTCCGGCGCCTGCCTCGCAAGCGTAAGGACCTGAGTTCGATCCCCGGTTACCACATATAATGCTGGGCGTGGTGGCTCACGCCTGTAATCCCAGCACTCGGGAGGCAGAGAC